>JAJMFN010000396.1:0-34250 GCA_030574735.1 Hansenula sydowiorum
TGGATTCAAATCAATTGGCACTTTGGATAACTGTAGGGCATATATATGATTTAAGTAAGATTGTACAGATATCCTAAATTATCTTTGTCGTGGAGGAGTCGATACCACTACTCACTGTTCATTAAGATCAAGACACGGGCATGGCCAAGAAACAAACCTACACCATTTTAAACCAGGACAACAAGTATAACATCTATTTATTTGAGTACGGTTTTATTTTTATGTATCTCTATGAAGAATGAAGTCCATTTCCAACGCCTGATATCCCACTCATTCATGGAACAAAGAAGCTTGGTTGAGTCAATTAAATGAAAAGACCTTTCTGGAGTCAGGCTTCCACTGGTCCCACTCATCCTCTATTTCACCGATCCTTGCTGAACTGATAGTACTCTTTAAACCAATGGTTCCATTCGCCAACAGATTTGTGATCTGCTGAAAGATTAATTTTGCATCTTTGCTTGGGAAAGAGCCAATCCCACTACCCAAAAAGAATACATTCTGGCTTCTTAAGAGACTTGGAGAAATGTTGAAATCAGAACCACCAATTTGTCCAACGTTAACCCAATACAATGACTTAGTACTGTCACCTCTTGATTTGACTAGAGCAGCCAAAAAATGTCCGGCAGATTCACCCCAAGTGTAATCTAGAACAACGTCAACATCATGTTTTGATAAAGTTTCAACGCTTTTTGGTTCTGAATCACTTGTCAAAACTATAGCATCGAGTTTATATTCGGATTTTCTCTGCTCTAATTTTTTTGGATTTCTACCCACACCAATGACTGTTTGAGCTCCAAAGACCTTCCTAGCTATTTCAACAGCAATTCCACCAGAAGCGCCTGTAACGCCATTAATTGCAATTGTGAAGCCAGGTTTCAAAAGGCCTTTCAACCTAGAGCCCAATGCTAAGAAAGAAGACATTGCGGGATTTGCCAACGTTGCGACCCTAGAGATTGCTGCTGAATCATCTAAATCAATGTCCAATGGGAAAGGGAATATTTGATTCTTCTCAACATTGGCGTACTCCACAAATGAACCTTGTCCTGGCCCAAATGTGGTGAAATAAACCAACTCCTTGTCACCGACAAGCCCAACACCATCAACACCAACCAATCGCTCAGATGAATCATCCTTAGCGGAATAATGGCTTCCTGATGCTCTTCCTCGAACTAAATGATGAATAGCAGTACCTAAAACCTTCACCTTAACTTGAGTGCTGGAAGGGGCATCATATTTGATCTCTTTGAATGTGGGCTTGGAAGCACCTGGGACAACGACAGCAGCTTTAACAGTGGTCATTTTTGTTGATGGGAATAGTGTCTTTTGATTTACTGGAGGAAGTCACAAAAGCGGGAGAAGTCTGAAGTTGGGAATATTAAATGTTTATATAGGAAAACCACAATGCCAATATCTAAGATCCGTTTAAATCCGTATAAAAAAGGTGCGTTTCGGGTATATGAAGAAGAATCAAATTAGAATGTTCTACAGATTAAAAGAATCTTTCGATAGATGTGCTCTGTTTGATGCATATGATATTGAACTCTATTCCTTCTGGTATTCGTACATGCTATTATCGTCGTCGGATTCGACTTCTTCCTCTTGGTCTTCGTTTTTTTCCGTCACGGCTTCAGTCAAGCTTGTCAATTTATCCATAACTGACACAACAAAAGGTCTAATCTCATTGATTTCCATTAACGACAGGTTGTTCAACTGTAAATGGGACTCATTCACCAAAGTCAAACCTTTCTTGATCTTGATCATTCTAATTTCTTTCAGATCTTGGACTAGCGATTTTAATTTGTGCACCTCGTCAGCAAGATCATCTGGTGCTTTTTCGAAAAATATCTTGGACAGTTCTAGCCAGTTGAACGGAAGTTCACTGAAGCTTCCAAGTGCTGTCATTTCAAATTGATACAACTCCTTAAGTGTTTTCAAACTCAACCACTCTGGAGGAACAATATTACACTTTCTTTGTGCCTTCAATATCTGAGCGAGCCATATGGGCACCTTCACTCTGTTCATAGCTCTCAGTTTCGGTAGTTTAGTCTAGGTAACAGTCAGTATTTTCCTCTTCAAATTATTTGTTTCATGAATACTCACAGTTATTAGTTCGATACCATTCATGGAGTATCTTGGTAGAATAGTAATCAATTCATTCTCTGTTAAAAAGTGAATTTCCGAAGGAGAAAATGTCTCCTGAAGATGTCTGGGTAGTGCCATTACTTAGAGATAGTATTACAACTCAATAATGAAAATACAACTTCAAGATATCACTTTGTTTCTCACTTGGGAACCATAAGCAAAGCACCACTGGATTCAGATACACGCTTAAAATTCGGTCAAGTTTTCGCGTTCAACATTTCTGCTCAAACCGAATCTATCAATATCATTAAAGCAGAAATAACACAAAGATCACAAGGACTCGATCATTCTCTTCACCTTTACAAATAAAGACCTCTGAGAATTACTAGTGTTTGGATGTTTTATTTTCCAAACATTATTATCGGAACACAATAGAGATAAAGCGTTCAAATGA
The DNA here is from genome assembly GCA_030574735.1 of Hansenula sydowiorum. Classification (NCBI taxonomy): domain Eukaryota; kingdom Fungi; phylum Ascomycota; class Saccharomycetes; order Phaffomycetales; family Wickerhamomycetaceae; genus Hansenula; species Hansenula sydowiorum. The sequence goes on from JAJMFN010000396.1 coordinate 2,537, forward strand.
TGAGCTTAATATTTGTGCTCTGCTGCCCAGACCATTTCTCGTGATAATTTCCAAAAATGCTTTAAATTCATACTTTTGAAAAGCATTGAGGAAGCCAAAGATGACAGCTTATTCCATATCAATTAGGTAACAAATTTCCCACTAAAAGATGTCAGAATCGAAAACCGGTCCTGATGCTGTTGTGGAAAATGCTAAACCAGAAGTCACCGAGTCATCCGATCTCCCAAAGATATCCAAGAAGCCTAAGAGCTATGCGTAAGTTTCAACAATCCTCACAAGAGAGACGTCAACTAACTATCATTGATGCAGCAAAACATATGAAAAACTTTCCAAAAAATATTCACAAACGATTGGACAATCGGAGCAGCTGTTCCTTGACTATACATCCATACGAAAAGATTACATATCGCTTTCCCACAAGATTGGCTCGCTAACAGACATACTCGCCCTGATTGACAGACTACACGATCATCAACACGATGTATCTGGCGAAAAGGCCAGAATTGAAGCAATAAGTTCTAGCCAACCACAATTGGCTGAGATTTTGAAGCCTTTGATAGATGAAGATAAAGAGAATGATTCAAATTCATACGTATCCAAACTGAAAGATATATATCCTTTGACAGATTTGGCTATTCATCTTGTACAAGACCGAGCTGAAGAGACTAAGCCGGAGAGTAAGACGGCATGGGTGAATAGTAGTTCTACGGATGCTTTCAGTGGAGACTACAATACTAAAAGAAGAAGAAAAAGCAGCATAGTGGATAAACCTGAAGATGTTTTGAAGAAGAGAAAAACAAATGAGTGATTGTTTATGAAAGTATTAATGAAATAGAAAAACTATAATGACTAGAAATTTGTCTTTGCATAAACTGAAATACCATTGTAGCTGTCAATTAGAAGAAGAAACATTTCGTCGATTTTCAAACAGATCAAAAGAAAACTCACCATATTCCGGTAAACCCCAATCTCGTCCTCATCTAAGGACACATCAATCTCTGTGAAACAAATTCTCATCTTTGATAGGAAAACCTCATGCGAGAAATATCGGTATTCATCGCAAAGAATGCCGTTGTAAACCAAAAATTGATTCGCATATCATATCCATATTCAGGTACAGTGCTAGGCTCCAATTAGCAAAATATAGAGCCAAATGATCTTTTATGTGCTCCTTTTTTGTAATGAGTATCTAGCTGATCCATAAAGCAGTTAACTGATTACTGGCAAAAAAAAAATTATTTACCTGCCAGCAAACCTTTGCAAGAAATAGTCTTGGTAATTCAATATGTATTGCGCGACAACATGACCAGCCTTCTTTTTATTTGTTGATGTGGCTTTGGCAATGGCAAAATTTTCAATATAGCATGTAACTTGTACGTCTGAATTGTTCAATTTGGCAGTTTTATAGTCAGCTGTGCCAATTCTTCTCTTGGTCAACAGTTGATTTAGTTTCTCTTTCGATGAAGGATCAATTGTGGTTTCATCATGAACAATAGGCGCCTCTAAAACACTATCGATTTCTTCTTGTGCCAAACGTTGATATTGCTCATCAACAATAACATCGGTCTGATGTTCTTGAAAACCTCCACCAACAATTCCTTGAGGGGTGACTTGTTGAGGTTGAGACTGTGGTGTGCCAAAAGGCTGAGGTTGCGCTCTAATAATTGGTTGTGGCCTTTGAGCAGGATTGAAACCACCGTATTGAAATGATGTACGTGGTATTGCGCTTTGAGCACTGTTGTATGTAGGTGTTGTTGATGTTGACGTTATATTCCCACCATGTGGACCAGGCGGACCAGCTGAATATGGAGAAACTGAGTTATGCCCACTTCCAAACTGTTGTTCCGCATAAATCTGCTGCTCTTTATGTTCAGTAGCTTGCTGAATGAATTCTCTGGCTTTTTCTATTAGCGGTGGATTATATAAAACAAACGATGCTGCTCTTGTTTCAGCTTCAAACATATCATTCCCACTTCTTGTTGTGCCAGCTAATACATGACGACCGGCAATGATCTGTATAAGGTGTAGTGGCACATCATGGGAACTTTCATATAGCTCTGAAAAATGTAGTCGTCCCTGAAGTTTTGATTGGAGGTCTTCTATTGCATTTATCTTGATTGGATCCGAGCTTTCAAATTGACGAAACAATGGTTCGAGTAATATGGTGATCCAACTCTTAATATCAACTTCGAAATCTTCAATGAGTTCAATTTGAGATTTCAAAGCGCCAAGATAAGCAAAGAAGATTTCTTCTGGTGTTGTATTTGTTGGATCAACAACATTTAATTCATAACGAATGGCCCATTCTTTTGCAACCCTCTTATTTGTGGCAAATTCTTGAATTCTTCTAATAACACGATCGTCAAACCTTTGGTAAGCATACTCTGTTACCAAGTGCTCGAAATAGCATTCACCAACATAACTCAAATTCTTGATGTTTATGTTTTCTTCAATGCGTTGAGCGAGTTCTTCATCGTGTAGCGCTAAGATTGGTGGAATCCAGTATTCTGCCTCTTTTAGAAATGTATTCAATTTCTCATTTTCATCAAACTTCAATTGCGCCCAGTTGTCATTATATTGGTACTCTGTAATCTTGGAATATAAGTCAAAATCGGCCCCTTCACTTTGATCTTTCAATTCAACAGCCAGTTGAACATTTGGATCTTGCAGCTGATACAATAAACTTCTATCGTTAGCTTCTTGAACGATTTGGCTCAATTGGTATGACGTTGGGGCGTCCTTTAAGATTTTGATAGCCTCAAGAAATTGACTCGCATTGAAACCAATAGATCCTATTTCATCAAATGTATATCTTATTTGTGCTTGTTGAATTTGCTTCTGGGCTACCTTACTTATAAAATCATCAATTCCCTTTCCAGAAAGCGCTTCAGAAATAGTATGGCTCTCTGCTTCAACCATCTTTGAATAGAATAGCGTCTTACCATTTACTTGACAGGTGCAACTTTATTGACAGATGGCTCAATGGAAGGCGACCAAATGGGTTTAAGCTGGGGTTCTTTTGTTTAGTTTAGTGTCAATATATGAGCTTCATTTTTCAAGATCAGTATTCTTGCCCGTGTGAATTTGACATATAGGAAAATTTTCAAAACTACACAAGCAGATATCGTTTAGAGTATCATTAAAATTTATGCAAATATTCTATAGTCATTAAGTCTAGCAAGTTTATGGAAGCAGTTGTTTAGCATTAGTTAAGCTGTGGTTTTCAAGTCGTTTTTGGTTCGTTATTTATTGTTGTCTTAGCTCATTAATATGTTGTGTCGTTAGTTTGATCTTGTCTTGTTGGATGAATTGATCATCTGTATCATTATCCTCATTTGTTTGTGAAACTCTTATATCATGGTCTTCTTCTGTCTTGGAAAGCAATATGTCAAGAATGCCAAGAAGAATAAAATAACTGATTTTGAGAACACTTGTTGGGACGTAACTTATCAGTTCCCATGCAATAGATTTGAAAGCTGCCGGGGCACTAAGGATGAATTCAACAACTGGTCTTGAGCCTAAATTGAACTTATAAGTTGCATCCAGATTAGATAGCTCTCTCAATATGATTTCATCTCTATCTGATTGTTGGGCATCGTTCCCATCCGAAGAGTTGGAATTATAGTCTGCGAATAATGGGAAAAGCTGCCCAATTTTAGACAATGGTGAAGGTAATTGTTGTGTCATCTTGGTGTATTGTTCAAATGGGAAAAATGTGTTCAAAGAAGATGGTGCGTGATATGAAGGACTCGTTGGTGATAATGGGATTCCATGAAGCGATGAGTTTTGAATTGAATTGGACTCATGGAGTGGTATGGTTCCCTCAATTTGGTTGTTCGATTGTGGTGTGACAGCGGCGGAAAGGATAAGTGAATGGATTTTAGTTTCAAGCTCTTCAGCTTTAACTTCAAGGTTAAATCTTAATTCATTGATTTCCTTTTCCAATATTTTGAAATGTTTTGAAGTTAAGAAAGTTACGTTCCCTTCAATTGCAAATTTGTTTGTTTTATAGAGAAGATCGAATTTTTTGGAAACTTGAGAAACTTGAGAAACTTGTCTTTCTAAAACAGTTAATCTATCCATCATTGCAGAGTCCTGATTTATAAGAGAGGTCCTGGTAGCTCTCAACTCGATGTCCAAAGAGTTGATATGATTGTGTTCCGTGATGAATTTTTCAGTGTTTAGCTCAATGGAAGCCGTGGATTGTTGTATATGTTCAGAGATTTGAATAACAACTCTGATAATCCCACAACTAACAAATATTCCAATGTTCAAATCTGAGAAAATCAAACTTTGATCGTTTTTATCATCATTCCCAATGACAATGATATAATCTCTTGCAAATAACAAGAGGAGTCCACTTAGGAAAGGGGATCCAATACATAAGATCAAGGCACAAAACTGTTGTAATCTAAGAATTGATAAATTTTGATTTGTGATCCTCTTGAAATCCGTCTTTTTATTATCAATATTTGAATTAAATTCTTCTTGAGGTGAAGACTCCAATAGTGTATATAATTTCAATTTGATATCATTAATTTGAGCATACCATTTCCAAGGCCAATCCAAGAGAAATTTAATGATCCAACAAATCAATAGTATGGAGAAGAAATCAATTAGGATAGTGGATGGATTATTTTCACCATCACCAATTTCAATCAGACCGAGTTTTATAACCTGAGGGAAAAAAATCTTTAATAGTGATGGTACGAAAATGATAAAGATTGGTAATAGTTTCACCATGTATTGGTAATGTTTCTGAGCTCTTGAGTTGAAACTGTTTGTTAATCTTTCAAAATCTGACAAGTACGAAGATGTATCAGAGCCATTGTTTGATAGTATACTTTGATCTGAAGGGAAACTATCATCTGGACTAACAGGAAGATCGTTTAAAAATTGATCAATTGGTTTCAAGACTGGTGATGTTCGTAAAAAATTCTTCCCATTGGGTGAAGTCTTTTTTAGTTTAGGCGGTCTGGTTTTGTTGAGATTGTGTTTCGAAACAGGATTGAATTTGATATCTTCAGACATCTTGTACACAGTGTTCCAATAGTATGGGGTAAATTTACACTCTTTCAAATTGAAGCGGGAAAGCAAACACACACACAGCTTGAACAAAACCTCTTGCTAGCCCTATAACTAGCTGTCCCAAACAGCAGTCCTACTACAAGCGCTTCTTTCGTCGCTTCAACTCCACTCTCCTTGTTTACTTTCTATTGTCCTCATTAAATTGAGATTGTAGTTGATCTTTCCTTAATGTAATGCGGCGGCTACCAGATCATACTTATGAGCTGCCCTTGATCTTGTCACCTGACTGAAAGGAGTCGGGGCTGCTCCCCTCACTCTTGTAATGTCCGGATGTTGTTTTCCGGACTGTTTTTCGTTTCTTTTTGGCCTTTTTTCGCCATCGATTGGATTTGGGCAATTTGTTAAAAATTTGTATGGTGCATTTTCACGTACATATCTACAATTGATATAGTTAAAGTCAAATACAAGACAACAATAAAGACAAGATGGTACGTCAAGAATGACATGAAATGGGAGACTAGATGAGAGCAGAATGAGAACACAGAGCAAGAAAAGACCGATCAAAACGGACCAGAAGTGATGGATTAACGGAATTTATTGGAATATTACCTGGATGGAAAACTTTCAAAGGGTGTTATCAAGAGTTATCAATCATGGAAACACAATATGAAGCATATCTCTATCATATCAGACTCAAGGATATCATTGTACCAATTTGCAGAGTCGGTAACCCATCAAAATCGGATGATTTGTAGTTGATCATCCATCAATTTAAGGTCAAGATAAGAAACTTGTAAGAGAATATGAAGATTTCATCAAGATACAAGGCAACCCCTGTCAGTTTGAAATTCTGCTCTCAATTTGAATCTCAATAGAGCTAACTTTCAGTTTTACTAACAATTTTTGCTATAGGTTTTAGTTCAAGATTTATTACACCCAAGTGCTGCTTCTGAAGCTAGAAAACATAAATTAAAACAATTGGTTCAATCCCCACGTTCTTTCTTCATGGATGTCAAATGTCCAGGATGTTTGAACATCACCACTGTTTTTTCCCATGCCCAAACTGCTGTCACTTGTGATTCATGTGCCACAGTTTTATCACAACCAACTGGTGGTAAGGCTAGATTGACTGAAGGTTGTTCATTCCGTAGAAAATAAACGGTTCGCAGAGGATGAATAAATCACACAAGTCATGAAGTTATGGGAAAAAAAAATCATTATTATTAAAAAAAAATCATTAAAAAAAAGTAAAAGTTTTGTTATTTGTTGCAATTTGTCAATTAAAAGTTGTGATGTATTGTCGTTGTTTTTTTGCACTGAATAGATTGGTATTTTGTTATTTTCCGGATTGAATATCGTTCTTGGTCTCATGTATTTTAGGAATATATCGTTATTTATATAATAATATAGTTATTTTCAGGGATTTCTCCGTATTGTAAAGTTTAGCTTTGGATCTAAAATGTGTCAAATCAGTGTTGCGCGTACCGGATGTTTATCTATTGTTTTTTTGTGGCTGAAAGGGCCAAAAGTTGTTATCAAAAACGATTCTCGGAACCTTCAAAGTACTTGTTTATTTGTATCTCTGTAACGAACCCACTCTTTTAGCAACTATTAAGCAAAGGGTCGCATCAACTATACAAGCTCAACAACAACAACGACGATTACAATGTTCAGATTCAATCTCTTCACTGCTCCATTCCAGTTCTTCCAGAAACAGGACGCTGGGAAGCACCAAAACACGTCATCTAAACACAACAACAACAACAACAACACTCAAGCTCACCAGCACCAGGACAAATCCAAAGTGATCTCCATCAACAGTGGTGACGACACAGACTTTGTCGAGGTAGACATCAAGAAGCTCTCTTATGCCGAGGTGGCTGCATTGAGCAGAACCCAAGTTGACGATTATGGGGTTGGCGGCGTTGATGGGAACCAATCCCCTGATGATAAGGTTGTGGACCTGAATGAGTTGGAGAGTGAAGTGTCAGACTATCAAATGTCACAAGTCTTGAACGGCAACAAGCTGAACGCTAAACAAAAAGAATCCTCTCATTCGGTTGGTGCTAGTTCTGCTGCTAAACTCACAACGGCAAAGAAGACTAATATTGCTGGTCGAGTTAAATCTATTGATGAAGAATCAGAAATGTTTTATGATGATTTTTATGACGACAAACTGAACAGACGCTCTAAAAAGGCAAAAGTCTTGAAAAGGGGTAAATGAGACAGATATCAACAGTAACATTATCTCCATCACAATCACCAAAACTATGGCACACAACACAACAAACACATACATGATATAATATGATATGACTATTGATGGAAGATGATGATGTGACTGGTTATTTGTATACTTTTTTCTTTTAGATTATTCGTGTTTTACTCTTTATATTGAATAATATAGTTGATATTCCCCTCTGATGCACTTGTAAAGATCCCTTATAAATCATCAACGTTTCTTGATTTGAACTTCTTACCTGATCTGTCTGGTGCCCTAAATTGGAAACGAGACCCGATGATTGAGAATTCCAAATAATTATCATCATTATCATCAATTTCTTCAGAGTGAATATCAAACATTGGAACAACAAATGAGAAAACAGTTCCCTTTTTCTCAATCATTTTCAGCCCACCAATACTTTTGGGGTCTTTCTCATCTCTTGCCTCCACAATCATGAAGAAGTTCTTAGAATCATAAATAACAATCCCATTCTTGCCAATAATTTTGGAATTTTGACTTTTCAAAACTCGAATAAAACATCCGTTATAATCTGCTGATGATAATTTCGTCAACACTTGCGGGACATTGATTGGTGTTTTTTTCAACAGGTCCAATTGTAAAAGATCTTGCATATAACCTATCCATAACTCATTCAATTTGAAGAAATCTTCCAAATGTGGGATCTTCTCGAATTCTTTAAAATCACAAACATTTGTGAATGTATTTGGATCAGCTTTCCTTATACGCATGTATAGTTTTTTTTGTAATTTGATACATTTCTTGATATACTGTTTAAAGACTATCTTTGTATGATCTTTTTTCAATTCTTTTTGATATGCAGTCTTGGATTGGCGAAGTTTACTCAATAATGTCGTCTCTTTTTCTCGTTCTCCTTCTGTTGGTCTTAGTAAAATTGCTGGCTTGTCATTGATGGCGTATCTTTGTTCCAAAAGCTCGTTGATTTTGGTGGAGTTCTCGTATGATCTGGAAAGGATCAACGACTCCAGTGGATACTTTCTATCCATTTCGTTGGTGTTTGTTATATCTAGATTTTGTTTATTGTGTTGTGGTTGTTAAAGGTTGAAATTTTTTTTATGCCAAATTCCCGAGAGGTCAAAAACATTGTGCGAAAAGTTGTTGATAATTGAAATATCAACAAAGAAAATTCACTTCACTCTTGAAAGATGCTCAGAATACGATCGCTGGCTCCGTTGGTTAAGATACGGAGTATTTCCACTAAGCAGAGCCCATTCACCAAGGAGGACTTGAAAGGTGACGATCGGTATAGTGATTTGAACGACCATTATTCGGATCTCTTCACTAGATCAGACGAAGTTGAATCTACACAAGTTGGTTCGCAAAGTACTCTACAGGATGATATAGCTGAAATCAATGCCGAATTAAATGATTTGTATGGGGCTGAAGCACCAGTAGAAGTGCAAAATGTTGAAGAGAGACAAGATAAACAGCACCATGATGAGATCAGTATGCCTCAACAGCTACCACTTGACCAATCACATTTGACACCACCAATGTCATTATTGGACAAGATCAAATCCACCAAACCCAAGATATTCATCTCCAAGAGTAATAATCCATTCATAAACCTGGCACTTGAAGAATACATATTCAGAAACACACCAAATGAATCACCATTCACTGCACAACGATTAATCTTTTATACCAATTCACCATGTGTTGTTGTTGGCAAGAGTCAAAACCCATGGAGAGAGACAAACCTCCCCAAAATAACCCAGTTGAAAATCCCAATCTTGAGAAGAAATTCAGGAGGTGGAACTGTGGTTCATGATTTAGGTAATGTTAACTATAGTTATATCACTTCCAAAGAGAGTTTCTCAAGAACTTTTTTCGGTAAGATCATTGTGGATGCAGTTAATCAGAAATATAAATTTGATAAATTGAAACAGAACGAACGTGGTGATATTATCATGGCTCAAAATGGTAAAAAATTGAGTGGTAGTGCTTTTAAAGTCACTAGGGGGAAAAGTTATCATCATGGAACTATGTTGTTAAATTCTGATCTTGACACTTTGAGACAACTCTTGAAGAAAACTGAAAGAGAAGGAGTAGTGGAATTCAAATGTAAAGCTGTTGATAGTGTTCCTGCACCCGTTGCCAATCTTGGTTTACCGAATCATGAATTCATAGAAGTGGTTAGTAGGGCATTCCAAAATCTACATACTGATGAAGATGTGGAGATTGTTCAAGTTGATGAATTCCAACAAGAAATAATAGACATAGGCAAAAATTTACAGAATCATGATTGGGTGTTCGGGGCAACTCCAACTTTCGATATGAAATTGAAGTTTGAAGATGATCAATGGGTCTCTTTCCATGTGGAAAAGGGGAGATTGAAAAAAATTGATAATTCTGCAAATGCAGAGGATAAGTTTAACGATTTGAAACAATTACTCGAGTATGAAGGTGACATACCATTCGTGGGGAAAAAATTCACGAGTTATATCCCTGATGAGAAACTATCCGAATGGATAGATTCCAAAATTGATGCAACTTCTCTTTACAACTAACTCCAATGAGCCTGTATATAACTGTATATAGTTGTATATAAATACTTTTCAATTATTCCACGAAGGACGAATAGATTTGCCAATTTCCACAAAAGTGGTCAATTTCTCCTGGCTTATATCCTTACCAATCCAAAAAATCCTAAATTCAGAATCTTCAAGTCCTAAACTCCCATTAGATCTTTGGAAATACCATGGATTCACAGGATTAGTCTTTTTAGACCTCCAAAGTAAACCTTTTTTATATTCTCTTTTGATTATGTTCACGATAACATCTGCAATGTTTAAAGAACCTTGAGTTTCTCTAGAAACGGCAAATTTATCCAAATAAGGGATTGTCTGGCCTGTTTTATCTGATTTTTCATTTGTTATTATGGCGACACCGTCAAAATCCCCAACAATGATGATTTGGTCAAGATTTGGTTCGACTCTTTGAATATAATGTTCCAGATCAAGCGATCTTTTAAAAGATGAATCTATCAGATTTTTAAATTTCACTTGATCAATATCCGCAAATGTCTTGTATGTTTTGATTTGTAAACCTTTCCGCATGATTGTTGTTTTGGAAACTTTTTTATGAATATCTTGTTTATCATTCAATTTTGTCGTTGGTAACGAAGAACTGATCAATGATCTATCGGTTAAAATGTTGTATATGATTGGATTCAAATTCAAATTCTCATTGGCAATTGGTAGTGTGGTAATAATCCCACTAGTATCACCTGAAGTGGAATCAAGAATTTCCTTCATGTTTTCCAAATTTTTCAAATGTATGTTCTTATCATGGATTGTCAAATGACCAATGTTTAATTCTGAAATGATTCGATCATACTCTTGATTCAAATTTATATAAACATGTGAATTGTTTGATCTTTCCATACTTGGCGTACCACCCAGTTTATCAATAAAGATCATTTTCTCAATGGTTAAAACTTGTTCATCCTGTTTATTAACATTTATTAAATTTGACATGAAATGTTTCAAATAATCGGTAGATTTTAAAATCACCTCTCTCCCGTGCTGGTGGTCGAAAACATATGGGAAGATGATTGGAAGTTTGTTCTCTTTCAAAGGGTTTATAATCATGTTTGGAATGTCCAATTGTAATTGACCTGTGCGATCTTGAGATAAAAGACATCTTATTGGAGTGATTTGAAGTTGGCCACCAAGACATTTGTTCAAATAGTTGAACTGGTTGAAGAGATAGTTATCAATACTTCTAAAATTCAATCCGAACCGTTTATCCAAAAAATCTGGATCAATGAGTATTATTGGACTTGCACCTAATTTTTGTATATAATCCAATGTTTTCCTAAATTTCTTGAGCTCTTCCTCTTCATGATGTAAGACATTGCCTCTCAATTTGAAAACAACCAATCTCAAAGGTGATCCTGATTCTGAGCCGACTCTTGGTTTGCTGAAAGATGAATACTTGTTCAAATAGTTGTTTGTTTCTCTTCTTGTTGTGGTTAGCTTCAAGATTGAAAGCATTAGTTCCTTGTTATCATTTGAGTTTTGCTTCAAATTGTTCTCAAATTTCAAAGCTGAAGTAGACAAGAGTCTACCAACTGTTCTTCTCCCACTCTTCAGCATCTATAATACCAGCACTGCGATCTCTGCTTAAACCAAGAGATGCCATCTTCGCTTCCATTGAATCATCTCCGACTTGTGAATCATCAAACCATTCGCGGAACAATTCGTGGATTTTGCTGCTTATCTACAAAACTAATACTTTACATCTTCAATACGCCTATAATTATAAAATCTACTTCTGCTGACCTGCTTGACTTTCATAGAAGTCAACGACTTGGTCACTGGAAGTAGCATCCTCGATTCCCTTATCATCTCTAATCCTTATGAATCTTGGGAATCTCAGCGAAATACCCCGACCAAACACTTCAGCACCAGCTTTATAAATCGGACTCAGTGATAAATCAGCAGTCAGGACTTCGAATAATGTAGTTGGTTCGAACCAAACGTCTGGCTCTGCGCTTGGATCAAAAGTGTAATAGGCCTTCGGTTCGTCAATTTCAGTCTTGATCAGTTTCTCATAAAGTGTCTTCAACATCTCATCGGAAAATCCTGTACCAATCTTACAACAGGTTTCATATTCACCAGAGTCTTGATTGTAAGACGCCAATAGAAACCCACCATAAGTACCTGTTCTTTTACCACGGCCATAATATGCACCAATAACAACAAGGTCCAAGGAATCACCAACACCAGCTAAATAATCCTTCTTCAATTTCAACCAAGAATTACTTCTTTGACTTGGTCTGTAAGGGTCTGTGTCCAATGTCTTAACCATAAGACCTTCACAGGCACCTTTAACTGATTCATCCAAGAAAGTCTGAAGTTCATCAACGTCTGATGTGATCTTCTCAGTGGCGAATTGGAACTTCCCAGGAACTTCTTTCAACACTTTGTATAGTTGAGCTCTTCTTTTCCTCAATGGTTTATGGATAAGCGGTTCATCGTTGTAACATAGTATATCAAAGGCAAATAGACACACTTGAACTTTGATATCTTCAGCTTGGACATCTTTCCTCTTTCTTGTAGATAAGACTTGGAATGGCAGGATCTTGTTCTCCTCTCTACTCCATGCAACGGCTTCACAATCCAAAATTAACGATTTTGTAGGTTCGCCTTCTTTTAAAAACCCCTTCACACTGTCAATGATATCAGGATATCTTTGGGACATATCTTCCGAGTTTCTAGAATAAATTCTCACTTCACCACTGTTCAACAAATGGACTTGGGCTCTTTCACCATCGTATTTATATTCACAGGTGAACTCTTCACCGTTGAATCTATCAAGAACTTCACCAACGGATTTGGTAGGTTTTGCCAACATGGGTTTAAGTGGGATACCTGGTTTCAAAGTACAATGGTCACCCAAATTCAAGACCCCATACTCAATTGCAGTTTTAATCAAAAGCTCATAGTTTGGCACTTGACAAAATGCATCTCTAATTCTTTCTTCCGCCTTGACGAATAATTCTGGTGTTAAATTTTTCAACTTCTTACCTTCATTCATTTTTTCAAATGTGACCAGTGCTTTTGCCAGTGAGATTAAAACAGTCTTTTCAGCTAATCCGATTCTCAATTTTGATTCCAATGATCTTATCAAGAATTTCGCCTCTAATCCTTGAGAAGCAGTCAACATTCTTTTGATGATATTAATTTTCTTTGTTTGTGAATCCTTACCTGAAGATTGTGCAATTTGTTTCAAATTGGCAAACACAACATCAACAGTTAATGGCTTGGGTTTGAACATGGTTGGCTGGACAGATCTTGCTTGTAACGCAATCAATCCCAAATCACCAGTCTCTCTATATCTGGCTTTAACATGAGCGGTGTTTTTACCAGTACTTTCACTGATTGTTTTGATCAATATGGTTTCACCTAGCCCTAGCTCTAGCCCTTCGTAATCTGGACCTAGTCTATTGATGAATAAGTACGTTATTGGTACTAAATCATTTGAATTTGTTTGTAAAACTTTCAAGAAAAAATCTGAAGTGTATTGAATAATTTCCAATCTTTTAGAAGTGGCTTCAATTTTTTCAAATACTTCGACGACAGCAGCATACGGAATTGGTTTATGATCCGTTAGCTTTGTTTCAAGCTCTGTAGGTTCTAATTTGGATAATGATTTGGCATCATCGAGATCTTTTTTTTCAGTTTCTGAATCAAATGCTAAGTCGTCTTCGGGTTCAGATGCGGCTTCAGCTGAGCTTTCTTTTGGGCTCTTCTCTTGGATTGGTTCATCTTGTGTGGAGTCAATCTTTGGTTCGGTCGTTTGAGCCAATTGTTCAGCATCTTCATCTACTTTCACAGGTTTTGTATCGATCTCATCTTGCACCTTTGCATCTGTATCGCTTTTCAGCTTCTTTCTAGCTGGAGATGATGATCTGTTTCTAGTCTCTTTGGCAGAAAATTCCTTTTCTGGTTTCTCTAAGTGTGATTCTTTCTTGACAGGAGCATCTTTATCTGCTTTCTTCTGCTTTGAAAGCATGGAAAATATATCACGCTGACCGGCCATTATTCTTGCTTTGATGAGATGAGTTTGGAGTTGATGGGCTATTATCAACGGGTTATTGGATCTGAGGGAATGTACTAAGCTGGATGGTCTAATGACTGTTGGTGCCCTGCTAACACAATGGATCCTAAGCATACGAGTTCCAGGTAATAATAAGAATTCTTCAAGAGCTAAACCAAAGCTTTTAATGTTTATGCAATAATTTTCGTGTCTGTTCAAAATGGAAAGCGCGTCTTAAGTATGGGACGAGGCTAAAGAGAGTGATTTGGGAGGATTGAAGCCATTGAAACTGGTCAATAGAGGTATACGTGTCCTCTTACATACTTCTATATAAACAACCCAGCTTAAACCATCCAATTTCCTTCACTCTAACCCATTCTCCATACTAAATTGATCAGTCACATAATTGAGCAAACCCCCATTAAACACCTTAATGAAGCAACTCTCCGCATCAGGCAATCCTCATAACCGTCTCTAACAATCGCTTAAAACTTTGAGTATAAACCAAAAGCTCCATTTCAAATATTATCAATCCCAAAATTTCCCCCAGTTCCCTGCTAGAACAGACCATTTCACCAATAACTTGTTGATATTTGAAAGAACGTCACACTCTGACACTTCTTTAACCTTGCAAGAGACCCACAGACCGTCTGGTGAACCACTCCGATCCTCATCTCAGCGGCTTTAGTCATCATGGCTAACAAGAGGAGACCAAAGAAGGCAAGGGTCCCATACAGACGCTATGGGCCTGGGGCCATCAACAAGAACGCCAACACAACAACGGGCCACGGCCATTTTAGTGACGACGATGAAGATGATGAAGACGAAGTCGAGCAAAGTGACGTTGTGAAGAGTAGTTGTTACGGTGTGGATCCCTTTTCTGCATCCTCTAATGACTACTCTTCAGCATGGCCCATATCCAAGTTTCAAAAAATCGATGTCTTGAAATTTGCAATCATGAGTGAAAAATTCAAGAATGGTGAACTCGTGGAAATACCTATTGATTTTAATGATCTGATAACATTGCCTCAAGAGTTTGGGGTTGCCGCTGCTGCTAAATCCAATCTGTCTGAGGATTTGAAATTACCAGTGGAGATTATACAATTGATTTTGAAATACGTTGATAAAATTGATCCTAAATACCTCACAGTGTCGAAATTTTTCTATCAACTATACATCCCAATTTTATATAATCGTCCAGTGTTGAACTCTCATAATTTTTTCCAATTTGTTGATACTCTGAGCTCGGTAAAGAACAAAGTTGGTAAATTTGTCAAGATTTTGGACTTGTCTACAATCATTCAAAGTGGTAAAAACTCATATGTTTCTAAATTATTGAGAAGATGCTCACAAAATTTAGAAGTGTTTGTTGCTCCGCAAACCAGTTTTGGGTATGCACCTCTTGTTAGTTTAAGAGGTTGTAATAAGATCAAAGTTTTGGATTTGAGATTGGTTAGTGAGACTATGAATTTGAAAGAACTCTTCTATTCCATTAGAAACTCTAAAGATTTGACACATCTTTCTTTCCCAAGATCTTCCATCACATGTGAAGAGTACGATGAAAATTTTTGGCCTCCAAATATTTGGTACCTAAGACTAAGTGGTGGAATTTCTGATGAGTTTTTAATGAATTCAATCCTTCCAAATTCAATCACTAGACTAGAATTTGCCCATTGTCCAGCTTTGAAAGAATTTGCCATTTATAATCTGTTGGCTAAAGTTGGTGAAAACTTGACTTATTTATCAATCCAATATCCAATGCCAGGTCTTGGTGATCAAGCTATGGATTACATTTTCTCTTATTGCCCAAATTTGATTTTCCTTCAAGTCACTGTGGACTATTGTTCCAAATTCTTATTTTCAGAAGATTTATTACCACCATTGTTTGATAAGCAACGTCCATTGAAAACATTATGGATTGATTCAAGCGGTGGTCTGGGACAGGGAACTAAGCTCCACCCGGACGATTTGACCATCGCCTTGCTGGAGGATAGACTTCCATGTCTCAAGAACGTCCGGATCACTTCCAAATTAGGCTGGGACCTGAAGAGTGACGATGTTTCTGATTTGATCAATGTTCTTGAAGAAAGAGATGGTGGTTTATATATCAATCATCACTGAGCAAATCTTGTGTTTTTTATTATCTGTTTCCATTGCTATCCACTTGTTATTCACCCCTTTTATAAATACTCTCACGACGTTATGACTTTTCTGTTCTTTATAATTCAACATTGTTTCTTACTCTTTTAGTCGTACCGGATTCAACAAGCGACACGTGTATAAATGACAGTGAGGATGAATTTCGAAAACAAGGCAATTAACTTCAACACATGAAACTGAAAAGCTGTTTAATACCTTGACACATCAGCCATCGCTAATCCTCTTGAAGTTGGACTAACTGCTCGATAATAGCTGGTATTGTATTCAGGATCAAGTAATTTCGTGTTACCATGGCTAAGAAGAAGATCATCACTCCTCCAGGAGTGAAAAAAATCAATGCCACATCATCTTTAACAAGTTCATCTTCCAACATCAACCCAGAAACCGGTCTACCACCAAACTATAAAGAAGGTATAAAAAGACCATATTTCTCCACACAGATCCCACAAAAATTGATTGATGAAACAACATTGACCAAGTTTGACTATTTAGCCTTTGGACTATTGACATTAAGTGCCCTATACACGAGGTTCACCGGTGTGGAAAGTCCAAACTCAATTGTATTTGATGAAGTTCATATTGTTCGTCATATCAATGACTATTTGAATGGGAAATTTTTCCTTGATATCACTCCACCTTTGGGGAAACTGTTTTATACCTTGATAGCAAGAATCTTAGGGTATAAGGGCACGGCAACGAATTTAGTTAAAGCTGGTCAAAGTTTCCAAGGTTCGGATTTCCCATATGTTGATTTGAGAATGGTTTCATCCGTGTTGGGTGCTCTTAGTGTTGGGTTTGGATATTTGAGTTTGAGAAATTTGGGTGTTAGAAATTCCGTTGCTGGATTCACTTCAATTTTAATAATCTTGGAAAATGCATTGATTGTTTCTTCAAGATTATTCATGTCGGATTCGTTATCTGTTTTCCTGCTAAGTTTGGCAATTTTCGGGTTCACGAAATTTCAGGTAACGGTCCCATTCACAAAAGATTGGAGTAGATATTTAGTCTTGACGGGACTTGCCCTGGGGCTTGGTATCTCTACTAAATGGATTGGGTTTGCTACGATTGCATGGGTTGGATTGATTTCGTTACAACAAGTTTGGTATTTATTCGGTGATTTGGAAATATCCAATGGGAAACTCACTAGACATATTTTTTCTCGTTTGTCATTTTTCCTTATTTCACCAATTGTTATTTATTTGGGGACTTTTGCCATTCATATTTTATTGATGAATAACGTTACTAATGATTCATCATTATTGTCTACCCATTTCCAACGTTCATTGTCTGGAAATGATTTATATGATATTCCAAAATATATCACTTTTGGAAGTACTGTTACCCTTAGACATCAGGCTTCATTAGGTGGGTTTTTGCATTCACATGAATATCCTTACAAGAGTGGATCGAAAAATCAACAAGTTTCTGTGTTTGATTATAAGGATTTCAACAATGAATGGATTGTGGAACCACATAAAGAAGTCACTGGTGTGGAGAAAAGAGTTAAAAAGGATACTGTTATCAAATTAAGACATAAAAACACTGGTAAATTGTTGAGGGTTGATAATTTCAAACCACCAATTTCCGAACAGGATTATGATTTCGAAGTCAGTGCTTTTGGTAATAAAACTTATCAAGGTAATGATACTGATTTATTTTTATTGAAAGTTCAAGATGAAGATAACGAAGGCTCAACAACTGAATTTGTCCAAGCTTTAGACACAAAATTTAGACTTTGGAATCGGAGAAAGGCATGTACAGTTATCAGTCATGATTTGAAACTCCCTGAATGGGGGTTTAATCAACAAGAAGTGCTATGTATCGAATCGCCAAATGTCGAAAGAGCACTTTTCTATTTCGAAACTGTTAAATATGATAAAAACTCTATTGATTATGAAGTCAATCCAGAATTAGCCGAACGAATTCCAACTATAAAACTACCATTCTGGACCAAGTTTATCGAATTGAACACCAAGATGATTAAAATCTTCCAATCGATCAAATCCAATAGTAAAACCGCCACAGATGCAATTCTTTGGCCATTTTTAATAAGAGGTGTTAAATATTTCAGCTCTGAAAATAAAAATATATACCTGGTGGGTAATCCAATTGTTTGGTGGTTGGTGATTATGTTGATTCCAAGTTTTGCCTGTGTTAAAATTGCTGATTTGTTCCGTGTTGATAATGCTTTTGATAGTATTAAATATAGAACCAATTCACTTTGGTTGATCTCGGGTTGGGTCTTACATTATATTCCATATTTATTAAACGATGGTGAATTTTTCACCTCGTATTATGAATTATCACTATATTTCGGGATATTGTTGATTGGTGTTACTTTTGAATACATCACTTTTAAGAAGGAGAAATTATCCAAGGTTTTAATCCTGGTCACATTGTTATTTGCTTATTATTTCCATTCAACTTTGGTGCCAATTACATATGGAAATCCTTGGGATTATGATAGTTGTGAAGCTTCGAAAGTTGTTCATAGTTGGGATTACAACTGTGATGTTTACAAAAAGTTGGGTTCAAAATGATGTGAAAGTTGTGTATTATATAAAGATAGGATGTTTGAGATTATCTTTCTGTAGCTGATATCACAACCCTCTTCTGGAATCTATTAGATCTTTAGAAAAATCCGTTATGAGTTCATTACACCATTCTAATAATTCATCCTTCTGCCTTATCTTGTCCAATTTTGCATTCTCCACTTGTTTCAATTCGTTTTGTAATTCGTTAATCTTTTGGATTTGATCCTTTGGCGAAACACCGGCACCAGGCAGCGACGATATCAAAGTGAGGATCTGTCTTGTCTTGAGTATCAGGTCTGTGGATAGTTCGTTCATTGTGGATTGGAACTCCTTAGGCTCTGCTATTGTTGCTTGTGGATCCGATAGTCGTTCTTCACCTTGTGCTGGGACGAAATCGTGATTCTTGTCAACGTAGTTCAAAGTGGCGCAGAATTGCTCCACCAGTTGGTCAAGGCATATTTGAAGCTGTGTTAGTCTGTCGGCCATGGTGGTTGTCTCTCTTGTATTAATGGATATGTGGTTGGATTGAAAGGTAGGTTTGTTGATTGTTAGTTGAAGGGATTTTGGTATTGTTTTTCAAGAAAATAAATCCATCACTTTCCACATTTCCTCAATATTGGAACAACGAATGAGAACAACAATGGCCACAGAAACGGAACAGATCACAGGGAAACTCGAGGAGCTGAAACTATCAGATGACTTGTACCCCAAATACGATCCAATCTCAACAACAAGTAGTGCAAAAGATCAACTGATTGTTAAATATCTCGAAGTATTGGATCAATATACTCAGGCTTTGGAATCTTTGAAATGGGAACTCAGAGAAGGATATATAAACTTATCAAGAGCGAACTATGCCAATTTATCGACAAATAAACGATATGGGAAAGACTACTGGGATGAACGTGTGAAAGCTATACGGGGGGTGTGAGTACTATGGTCTCGAATCAAAATTATCGTAACTAACTAGTGATAGACATATCAGTGATGAGAAATTTGAGTTGAGAGATGTTGAGCCTGAACAGAAGAGGGAAACTACGAAGAAGGAATCAAGTATAAGGAACAGGAAAGCAGTTGAACCAGGGCAGGATGCTCCGAAGTTACCAAAGAAGTATAATCCAATATCGATGTTTGGTGTGCTGGTGCCATTACAGCTTCGTCAGTCTCAAACGCATTTCATCAAATCACTCAGTCCTATGATAGAGTTGGTGAATCTAAGGAGAAAATTGGATCAATTGAGGATTGAACTAAAGAAGTTCAAAGTTGAAGAAAAGAGAGAAGAAGATGATGACGATAAGCAATCGGAATAAATGAAGTACAAAACAATGAGCTAGTAAAATAAATGAACGTCTATAAAAGTGTGATCTCATGATCAGTGAACAAAATAACTTAGTAACAATAATGGTGATAAACGAGCGATAAACTTGTAACAAAAACTGATATAAACTTAAACAGTCATAATGGAAAACATCAACATATAGTTCATTGGAAACTCCACCCAGGAAAACAGACAAATCTAGACAAGAAAGTGGTTAAATAACATTATTAACGATTGGATATTAGTTGGCATTAAAACGAGTGGAAACATTTGTCTTTTATTTATAAAATAGATGGTAACAAGACTTGCTTTGGAGTATCGGAGACATCTTCTTCAAGGCTTTCTCTCAAGCTGTCCAATTTAGCGTCTTGTTCGACTTCTTCCTCAGTTGTATATTCGACATCTACTTCTTCAACTTTTTCAAAATGAGGATTGGACGATAAGCTTGAACTCCCACTTGATCTGTGAGTGGAATTTGTTTTAATTTTTTCAAACTCTTCAATAAAACTTAGATAACGAGGATCGTTCTGATAATTTGGATAGTCTTCTAATCTTGACATTCTCGATGCTCTTGCCGCACGGATCGAGGCGATTGTTTCATTTAGGTTATCCTCGTCGTCCTGTGGGTTTTCACAAGATTTGAAAAATTTTGTAAAATCATCAGTTGAATAGATTATTTCAGATATGTCTTGTGGTGATGTGAATGAAGTGTCTAACTGATTGGAGAAATTCTTCATGTTGTAAGGAGATGAGGATGGGATCATTGGTAAGTTTGTCGATCTGAACGATCTTGGTGATGATTTATCCGGTGAGGCACGAGAAGTTGGTTCTTCATAGATCCAAGACTGTCTTGAAACGGATTGAGGGTCTGGTGTACCCCAATTGATCGAATCATGACGACCGGATGGCTCATCATTTGAAGGGAATTTATAATTTGAAGAGGAATAATCCTGTGAAGATTGTTTTTGGATTTGATTCTTCTCCAATTTTTTCAAATTTTCAATAGATGATGATGAATCATGGTGTTGATGATTTGGTTTAGTAGCTATAGGATTGGAAGAAGTCGTTGAAGGTCTTTTGGAATGTGTTTTGGAAGAGATCGTGGTGGCCATTGTGGAGATTGAGCCTGATCTTGTGAATAGTTGAGTAGACGATGATCTTGAAGTGGATAACGAGGTTGCATTTGAATGGGATCTTGGAATTGGTTTGATCGATGATGTTGTGTTTGTAGAGATGGCGTTGATTTGAGGTGAGGTACAAAATGCCTTTGCAGAGTTTGAAGATCTTTTAGCTTGTTCAGAAGACGTTGTTGTTGGTGTTGGGAACTGGTTTAGTTGAGTCACTGTGATCTCACTCTGGTTATCAATATGAGAAATATGGTTAAACCCAAAAGGTGTTGAGATCTTACGTCTCAAGTGCTGTTTCTTTGGAGTAGCTTTCTTACTAACCGCATCAGAATCATCAGATAGTAGTTTCTTGAATGCTTTGAAAAACTTGTTTTTAGAATCAGCTTGTTCATGGTCTTGTTGTTGGAAGAAAGACGTTGGAGGTAATGGAGGTAGTTCGATATGTTTCTTATTGGATAAAAGAGGCACTTGGCTATTGACGATTTTCAGATTTGGATCATTCAGATGGAATTTGGAAGTCTGTTCATCCTCCACCCAAATGGAGTGGATATTTGTATCCATTGTGGTGATTGATTATAACAAATGGATCTAAATTGAATCAAATAGATTGAATATTTTAGATCAAGTGAAGTCACTTCTTTTTATTTTATTCTCTGATTCAACGGCAGGTACCTTAATCCCTTTTTCTTGATCTGCAGATTTGTTTTATGTCTCGTTGACGCGTCTTCGCTTTATTAGGAAATTTAATAAGACGCGTTAAAAATAATTTCAAAGGAGAATGTAACAATGAGAATGATAGTAATACTTGAGATATTGTAACAGCTGATATGGGAACAATTGAATGCCTTCATATCCACCGTCAACGTCCACAAGGATCAACTTCTCACAAAGGCCAACCTCAATTGTTGGTCTTTGATTGGCTAGAAAAGTTTTTCAGCTTTAGTCCAACTACATGGTTTAGCATTGAAGATCCAAAGGCATTTGAGCCTTTGGCGAATGGGAAGTTTGAACACCTTCAGCTAAAGGCATTCAAATTAGTTCCCGGTCAGGCTGTCTTCCTACACTAAAGTCTTAAAGGCACGTTCCTGTAGATGTTATTAAGATCAATTGGAATGTTGAGATCTACTTCAATAATCCTTTTCTCAATTCGTTAAATTACCAATCAAATCTGATTAACCCATAAAGCTTAGATACACAGGTCCAGAACTAGCCATTTCATCCATTTCCGTTATCTTAAGACTGGACGGTTTTACCTCTTGTGCTTTTGGCGTTACTAATAGACACTAAAGCGTACATTGGAGCATACTTAATTCTGCCATTTGGAGATGGGTGAGCTTTACTACTATACGTTTTGACTATTCACAATAACGATTGAATCTATGGAAGGATGGTATGGTTCTCTATTACAATGCTATATTAATCTATTTCCCACTCTTCACTTTCTTCAAATGTTGTTTGAAAACATCGCCACCTTGGACATCCTTGATGCTTCTCTTGTTTAGTTTTTTATCATCCTCTACAACGTCCTCCCCAATCATTATCGTTTGTTTATAACTCTTGTTTCTTAGTCTCCCACTTAGTAATACTTTCGAGGCCTTATCCACAATGTTATAACTTTGTTTAAAATTCAACAAGTTTAATAAATTCAAAACATCTTGGAAATTCCTTACTTCAACAGAGCTTTGAGCACCACTTGATATTACTATGTTTTGATTTCTCGAGGCTCTTATTAAATTCAACGAATTGTTTATGAACTGTGATCTTGCAGAACCGGCTTCTTTAAGGAAGTTTGAATATGTGATTTCAAATTTAATCCCCTTTTTAACAGCTGCTCCTATAGTTTTCTGCTTCAAGAACGTTGGTAATCTCTTATCATATTGGAATGTTATAAGATCAATATCCAAAGAGTTACAAGCTAATAATAAACCTTTTTCACTTATTGGTAAAACAGAAATTATATCAAATCCATTTTGTAATTTAGAAATTGATTGACCTTGACTTGGCTCATCAATAATAATGGTGACTCTTGAGAAAAACTTCAATCTCCCTTCAAATTCTTTCAGTAGTTCATAATTGATTGGATTTGTTGATGCATTTGATGGAATTTTATCATTATGATTTATAGTGAAATTTAATGCAATATGGGTATATCCTAATTCTTCCAACGTAACCAATGTATTCTTCAACTTGACAATATCGTTATGCGATGGTGGTGTGGCATAACTTCTCTGTGGCCAGTGTACATTCAAATCAATGAGCATTTTGCTAGTAGATGTTCAACATGTTTGAGTCTTTTCCTCAAGAGCTCATCATCGGGAGTAAATAATCTCCCATGAAAATTTGGCAGCACGGGGCTTCAAAACCGCCTATTGTCACTATATAAAGAGATTGACCCCTTCATCTCCCTCCACACGCACAACACCTTCAATAATGACTACGTTATTGTTGTTATCATTACGGATAACTAGTTTTTCTAGCAGTTTGTAAGTTGTCGTTGGTAGCTTGAAGTGGAAACTGCATCACATCATGCCCTATTTAAGTACACTTCAAGATACACCATTGTATTCTGCTGGTGGGAAGCATGTTGGTGAATATTTATCATCTAGAACTGGAAATCTCTTATCTAGTTGTGATTATTTGTACGCCATATGATCAAAAACTTTACCAGAACAATTATATTCCATTATCTGACCACTAAAGATATCAATACATTATGTTCTAGTTCTTTATTTTCACACCGAGAATTCACAACTTGTAGAGTTACGCTTCTTCTATCCTGATCAAGTATGCTGTCGCTCATTGTGGGATCAGTTTAAAACATCGCATGAAAGAAACTTTCGCCCAATTTAGCAAAGAATGGTATGCTTTGATCATTTTTATTAACATTACGAATATTGAAGAGTAGCATTTAAACAACTTGAAGCTCGATCTGTAACAACATGAAGCAACATTTCTCATATTGAGACGTTCTGGCATATAATGTGGTATAAACCAATGTGTTTCAAACAAATGTGAACACAGATTTTTGAAATTTTTACAACCATTTTATGACACCAACGCTAGTTCACCATAACAATCTCTTTTGTACGTTTTTGACAGGTCTATATATCATGGTTCTTTTACTCCCTGACTATGTCTTCGAGTTAAAACGGCCTTGATATCAATTTCATGTCGGGCTTTATTTTGACCATAAATGAGTATGTCATCTACGTAATGCTTGCACCGAGGTTTACTGTTAAACATCATCAATTCTTCACCACTTCAAAGTTTCAGTTGAGAAATCTTGAGTCTTGATTTTATTTGTGATCATATCAACAAAGACTATGAATTGTTCTTAATTTGAACTAATACATGGTTTATCAATTTTAAATTAGTTCCTTATGTATTATTCCACGATTGTAACATAGAGATTGACAGAGTGGTTACGTCTTGATATCGAAACGCAGCTTGATTCAATCTATCAGTGTATGGTAAGAAAAATTCTAGTGAATTGTCAGCTTACTTTCGCCATCACTGTGTATACTTATTGATTCATCCACGTATATTAAAAGTGAGGTTCATAGATACTGTTGGGCTCACAACAGTAAAAAATTTGAATTATATAGTGAATTGTCTTAACGATCAACATATATAGTAACTACTTTCAAATCTGTTTTACTGTGATTCATGTCCCTGTCGGCTCAGCAGTACGATTTATTCGACCTCACTCAAAAACAGTTCTTGTTCTAACGAGTTAACTTTGTAATGGTATCTCGATGATTCTTTAAAAGTGGCACATTCTTCCGAATCGAGACAAAAGACAATCTCCATCCTCGAAAGATCTCATAAGTCGTCTCCAATCTTTAAGCAAAGATATTCGAATAATACCCTCGAGTTAACCCCAAATGTCACGTCTTTATGAAAAAGACCAAGAGCTAATCAAGTTCGCTTATGAACATCTGAACCTCAATATTGAAAAAGGCCATGAAGAATACGAAAAAATGATATCTGGAATTGCTTATGATGCTCGGGATAGGAAATTACACCAAAGTAGAGAAGAAGCACATCAAAATGCTAGAGAATATTCAACTATCTCCATTCGAGGTAAAACAATCGAGCAATTCAATGATGAACGTGTCGGGAAACTGAAAACTTTCCTGGGGAAAATAAAATCAACAGCCACTATTGAAGCTCCCTTTTCTGTTGATTATGGTTTCAACACTTATCTTGGTGATAATTTTTATGCAAATTTTGGGTTAACATTGTTAGACTCATCAATCATCAGGATTGGTGATAATGTTGAATTTGGTCCCAATGTTGTCCTATGCTGTGCTACACATCCATTAGAATCTGATGAAAGATTATCAGCAGATGGCGAATGGTCAAGAGCAATCACGGTGGGGAATAAAGTATGGATCGGTTCAAACGTAACGGTTTTACCAGGGGTAACGATTGGAGATGGGGCAGTCGTTGGTGCTAATTCGGTTGTTACAAGAGATGTTCCATCTTATACGGTCAGTGTGGGTGCTCCTGCTAAAGTGACAAGGCAATTGAAGAATTACACTGGTGAAATTATCGCAGATATAAAATACTAAGCATTTCGCTGGATCGAAATAAGCATATAACAAAGTCTGTTGAACTTATTTTGAGACATGATTAGTTCAGAATCATTGCATTATGTGCAACAATGGAAAGTATACAAGTTCAATTGATTAGATAGCAAAGAAAACTAGGTTGTATAAATACAATAAGATGGTGATGTTTGAAGAACGTACTCTGCGTATAAGAATCGGCGCTCGATGGAGTTGACCAGAAGTGAATTGAAACAGTATGCCTCATTTTATTCATCAATTAATGACGTACGAGGAAAAGGAGAATGGCAATGCTGGAAAATGCCCGCTAAAAGTTTGAAATGAACGAATCATGATGAATTTGGAAGTATTTACTGGGAGGAGTTTTGTTATCTAACTCGATTGGATGTTTTGGGCTGGATCTTTGTGTAGTAATTGTCTCTGGCTCATAGTGACATTACAAGCCTATCAGATATTAGGAAACCACATCTCGTCAGTTTCAGATCTCCAAATTCAACTTTGTGTCACTTATAAAATACATATATCATGAGATGTTATAAAAATATCAGGATACATACATGACAACTTGAACCGTTCAAGAGTAATGATCGTACCAATAACTTGGAGTAAATATAAATGAAAGAATAAATTTAGTCTCAAAACATCTCAAAACATTTATTGAATTTTGTAGCACAGGCGGCGTCTTCCTTATTTGTGTATGCAAAGGGCATTTTGTTCACTATTTGACCAAGCTATAATGAAGAAAAAAGCTGATTCAAAAATCATAAAACCACTTAATATGGCTTTTAGCAAGAAGTGAATAATGAGGCACTTATTATGTCTCTGTTAAAGATCAAATTGATTTATAGGGCTTGATGACATGTGCCTCCCTCGAGTTTACAACACTAAAAAATTGATTTCCGGTTTAGATCACCAATATCTGAAAATCATAGCTTTCATCTATTCTACAAACCAAAACCACAAGAACATCATAAACAACACTTGATGCCTTTAATCTCACCTTTTTGAACCCGGTTATTATCTCTTGATCTTGTGCTTGCTAGCACCATACCTCATCATTCCTTTCCCCGTCTTCTGATCCATCAATTTGCGCACCAAAAACTCTTGCTAGTCGTGCTAAGCGCCAATTACGTTATACTTTCTTGATAACATTTTGCTGAGATGCTGTTAGTTCGCATAACTGATCTGTATGAGATATGAAGCTTCATCTTAAAATTGCAAACTTGAGTCGCTTGTGGCTTTTCTTTTCAGGTCTAAAATTCATTATCAGAAACTTTAATGAAATTGAGAAGTTCCAAATTTTAAAACTCTACAATGCTGCAAAAGACAAAGTTAAAACTTTGAATCTTGAATCTGAATAGCTCGTTCAAAAGCTAAGTTTGAGCTGGTTCTGAAACTACAATTTTAGGTTATTTGAAGAATATTTTTTTTTTGGTCCAAAACATTTTACTAAAACTTTTGGTGAAATTGGGAAGTTCAAAATTCGAAATTTCTGGAATAGTGCAAAATACGAAATTTTGAATCTGGAAGATTTAAATAGTGCGTCTGAAAGCTACGTTCGAGCTGTTTTAGAAACTGCAATTTTGGGCAATTCGGGGAATACTTTTTCAGATCAAAAAATCTGGCTCAAAAAT
This sequence comes from Hansenula sydowiorum, assembly GCA_030574735.1. Classification (NCBI taxonomy): domain Eukaryota; kingdom Fungi; phylum Ascomycota; class Saccharomycetes; order Phaffomycetales; family Wickerhamomycetaceae; genus Hansenula; species Hansenula sydowiorum. The sequence goes on from JAJMFN010000396.1 coordinate 29,718, forward strand.
TTTGGCTAAATTGGAAAGTCGAAAATGAAGCAAACTATGAAATTTTGAACTTAAAGAATTGGAACAGTACGTTTGAAAGCTACGTTCGTGTTGTTTGTACAACTACATTTATGAAGATAGGGATCCCTGGAATTGGAGACTTGAAGACTAAATAAATGGTTGGTAAAGTCCAAGAGAAAAACTTGAACTTTTGAACGGTCAGACCGGTGATTATCAAATTTGGTGATTTGTATTTTTCACCAAAGCCTATAAGTATTCAGTCTATGTGCTTGACTATTCATGATCAGAAAGAGAAAGTGCTGAAGTCGAGGTCGATTTCATACTTACTTCACTTTTGCAAAAGCTGAGGAAAATTATTTGTTGTGGGATTGGTCTGTGATATAAAAAATGCTTGAAATTGAAATAGTGAATTGACACTTCTAGATGGGATCACTTGAAGTTTGTGAAGTTTGATGTTAGTATTCTCCTTCGGTAAATTATGAAAAAAATTTGAATGATACATACTTTTCTATTATGGAAGAAAAACCTGTCAACTGCACTGGGCTAGGGTACAATCAACAGTCAAAAAGAACCGTGGGCGAAAGTCAATCAGATCTCGTCAAAACAAATGAATGCCTTTACTGACAAGTGGATTATCTTCATTTCTTTCACCCACCAAAGTGAGCTCTCCAAATTTCACTATGTATCAGACCTTGGAATATAAGAAACAGTAAGTTGAATGTCATGAGATGCAGTCGATAACCATCAAATCAAATTTCATAGACCGTTAAGGGATGCCTCCACAGGTGTTAGTCAATACGTGTACGATCAAGTCCAAGATCAGATACTTCAGTTGCTCTTTGGTAGCACACACCTGGCACCCCAAAGCTAAAAGCAACTAACCTTTTCATCCTCATTCATACATAATGACAGGTCCCCGGTCCGTTACTCTTCGAGAGACCAAATACCCGGTATTTCAATTAAATCACTCTTACTTTGGCGTTTCTCATCTATCAAGCTGTTAGGGTTCATAAATCATAAGTCACAGCCGACGTGTCCAGAAAATCACATGGGTGAATCATTTATTAGATAACCACTCCCCAAAAATACATCTGCACAGATCAGCAGAACTGCATCACTAGGGTGTGTAAGATTATAAATGAGGATTTGGATGTGGCATTTTTCAAAAACTCATACAGACCATGGAGACTCCAAGAAATTAAAGGCCCGGAACAAAGTCAATTGAGAGCATAACAACTTTTGAATAGAACATCCAAGTGCACGGAAAGGCACCAATCAATGCTTCTTGTAATAAGCGAACAAAAGATAGTATTGTCTTCAAATTACATCTGTCAGGATAAGCAAACACAGTATATCATTTGACAACTCAAAAATCCAAACGTTCACTTCTTTGATTCACATCAACAAGCAGGACTTATAATCATTAATCATGAAAAAACAAACTTTTTGATCCCAAGGACACATATCCTTACCCTTTTGTGATGTTGATCACTTCTGGGACTCCACCTGACAAGGAGTAGACTGTCTTCGAATTCTGACGATGAAAAAGTACCTGTTGCATAGTTTCTCTCCAAAGCAAATCAATCTCAAAAATAATTGTCTCTTGAACATGTGAAGCACACCGACATCAGGTCAAATCGGAACCACTGCTCTGTATCGCATAATCACTTGAATCAAAAAATCTGGCCAATACCTGCTAAACATCAACAACTAGAAACCTGAATCACTCACATCATGGAAGTCAAGTTGACTGTGGAAATCAGAAGAACACAAGGAAATTCAAAAAGCTGGATTTTCAGAGCTTTTTAACGTTTTTCGGATTTCGAAAGTTCCACAAAGTTGAATGAGATACACAAAACTAAAATTTATTGAAAAGATACACAAAACCCAAAATTGCTGGGGATTCGCTTGGTAGGATTAATTTGCAAAAGATGTTTCATGAGGTCATTAACTGTCAATAGGTAATTTGCGGCCATAGGAAACTGACGATGGTACAATCTCGAGGTATGCAGAAGATCTTTACTGTGTATAAGTATATGCACTGGATGCTCTGCTGGAGAGAATGTATGAGCCCAGAAAAACTCAAAGAAAGTACAAAGGAGTACTATGCTCCTGAGCTTCCCTACATATGGCTTGGGTGATTAACATTGATACATCTATTGTCAAGTTTGAACTTCGGTGACGTTAATAAATCCGATTTTGTGTAATTGGACATTGCAGTCAAGAAATGCAATAAGTATGAAGTGTGCTTTGAGAACAGCTATTTAAATGAAGGTTCAGTAAAACTTGTGCACATCGGCCTCGATTTGTCAAAGTCTGCCCCAGGACTCGAATCTTAAAGTAACTGTTAGCACCAAAAGAATATGTCTGTCATTTAAAATAGTGCCACTTGACATACCACAATTATGTATCACCTCAAACATAATAGAGATAAGCTTACTACTGGTATAAACATGAATCGTTAAGCCTTGATATGCTTTGGCAAAGGGTTCTGAAAGTGGCATTTATCTATATATGACTTTTGATATAGTAAGTATAATAATCTTCCACCTGTTGGCTCACCAGTACCAAATGTTGCAGCACATATAACCAACCAGAGTAAAAGCACCATTGTTTCCCTTTGCATCTCCTTCTACAAGCGATACTCCAGTCATCATAAACTGAGTTAGCTCTTTAACAATAAGATAAACCGTTCAAGAATACAATAAATATCAAGATTCCTCTTCTTCAGCACTGTGATGACATAAGCCCAGCTGACCAGCAAAATGTGCCACCAGCCAAATAACCTCCATAGTAAAATATTATAATTATTTATAACCTGTTTAGTTCTTTCACTAAATATCGAAAGGCTACAGGTCCAGTCAAACTTGACCAGGATTTCGATTAGATTGGAATAGGAGCTGTGGCTTTGTGAATTCAGGGATGCACTTCGAAATACCCAATACGAAAGAATTCGGTTTTGTCAATGGGGAGAGAAGTCGACAGAAGAACGGTATTTTGAGGAAATGGAGTATACTTAGTTCTATATGTACGTTGATACTGATGACTTGTGGGCTGGTTTGGAAGTACCAACAGCAAATACTATACTGGCACATCAGTACAACAACTGGAGCCGAACAGTCAGCTTCAAATGTCAAAATTTCTTATAAGGATATCAACGAAACGGAGTATTTAGAACTAGGGCTAACTCCAACACCTCCAATCATCATTCAATCGATCGATGACCTGGAAGGACTCAAGACAAAGACTTATCATGGAAGATTTTTACATATAACCGATATACACCCGGACGAATACTATAAAGAAGGTGCATTGGTTGACGAAGCTTGTCACAGAGGTCATAAAAAGAAGAGCTCTCAACAAGTCGCTTCGAAATATGGTGATGCCCTTTTAGGTTGTGATGCTCCAATAATCTTGATGGATGAAACTTTGAAATGGATAGAGGATAACCTTAAAGATAAGATTGATTTTGTCGTCTGGACAGGTGATAATGTTAGACATGATAATGATAGAAAAATTCCAAGAACTGAATCAGAAATTTTTGATATGAACGAAAAAGTTGCCAAAAAATTCATTCGCATCTTTGGAGACTCGAAATCTTTAGATCCAAGAGACTTCAAAGTTCCAGTGGTGCCGTGCTTGGGGAATAATGATGTTTATCCTCATAATCTATTCGCTCCAGGACCAACTTTACAAACGAGAGAACTGTGGACTATTTGGCATAAGTTCCTCCCACAAGAACAACAACACGTATTTGAAAGAGGAGCATATTTTTTCAGTGAAGTTATTCCAAACGAGTTGGCCGTGTTATCCATCAATACGTTATACCTGTTCAAGGCAAATCCATTGGTGGACGATTGTGATAAAAGTAAAGATCCTGGTTATAAGTTATTCCAATGGCTAGGTGTTGTTTTGGAAGAGTTGAGAAAACGTAAAATGAAAGTTTGGCTAAGTGGACATCTCCCTCCTATACCTAGAAACTATGATATATCATGTTATAGGAAATATGCCATGTGGACACACGAATATAGAGATATAATCATTGGTGGACTTTATGGCCATATGAATTTAGATCATTTCATTCCGATTGATTCAAAAAAGGCTTACGATTCGTATGAATCTTCAATTGAGTTACAAAAGCAACAAATGAAGGTTATGGATTTAGAAAACATTGATCAGGAGAGAGATGACGATAATGACATTTCATTAGAACAACAATATGCATTGATGAATGGGGACCCTCACGGTATAGATTTAGAGATGGCAATTGCAGCAAATGAAGCACATATGATGGCTGGTGCGCCATCAGGGAAGGAAGAATATATGGAAAGTGTTAGAAGTGCATTTTATGCGGATGTCAAGAAATCAAGTAAACAAGGTGAAGATTCTGAACGTTATTCAATTGCGAACGTTGCAGCTAGTGTTGTGCCCACATTCAATCCAGGTATGAGAGTTTGGGAATACAACCTCACTGGACTCGAGGAAGATTTTGTCACGTTGAAAGCTAAGCCATGGGCTGAATTTTTCCAAAGC
>JAJMFN010000397.1:0-33923 GCA_030574735.1 Hansenula sydowiorum
GGTTCTGATTCTCCATGCAAAAATCAAAACTTTTCTAAGAATCTTGGTCTTCATATAAAAGGACGCTTCAATACCGAATAATAATTCCATTGCTGAGAAGAGTTCCCCCTTTACTAAGTGACTTCCAGCTCCTTTCCAATTGGTAGAGATTAAATTGTTGTAAACAGCATTCATTTTAGATGATAGTGATAATCAGCTAAGTGGTTCTCAATTGTGGTCTGGTTAACTGAAGCTGAAAGGTCAACATTTGGGAATGATTCCCATTTATATTCTTTTTCAAAGAGTTATAACCATGATAAATAGACCTCAATCCCACTGCACAAACCCCAAGCTGGATGGTTTTTTGAGTTTTTATCTCACGACTTTACACCTCAGCAATAATCGTTTCATATTCCATGGATGCACCTCAAAGTCTCAATGTCATTCTTGATGATAAGTGCCAATAGGAATCCTTGACGAACATTCAACGCTCTGTCTATACAAATTTCATATGCAATCTGTCATACCTCCGTGTCGGTAAGTAAGTGTCCGAACCGCTACATTGAGATGTAAAAGAAAGCCATGAAGACTCAGATTTCCTTAATATATTCACGATGCCTTCGAAAAGGTTATGCCCGTGCTGGTATATCTCTATTGTAAATTTACTCGTAATCACTGCTAATTCACGTTTATTAATCTAGCATTCTCTCTTTTCAGTTTTGTGGTCTTCCAATAATGGACTATGTATTCATTGAGTCCAATTCAATGTCATCAATCTCTGAGACAGGCTCGTAAGTTTCACCTCTTGGTGGTTTCCATATGTATGCCAAATAAGCCAATGATACTATAACTGAGAATTCAGGAATGACATTCAATAAGACGACCAGTCTATTTTTGTAATAAGTATCATAAAATAATGGGGTTGCGTTATGCTGGATGTATATAGATAGCACTGTTGTGAAAACGGCAATTATAGGTGGCACTGCCGTGAATATTGAAAAAGATTTGGTCACTCTTGAGTCTTGTATAGGACCAAAGCTTCTCTGTAATGAAAGAAATTCAAAAACAACAGAGACATAGACAAACAGGTATGGTAAGTATTTGATCAGTAGCAAGTATCGTCTTATTGAATCGAAATGCAGATCGAAGAATGGTAATAGTGAATTGTTGAAATACATTTCATTTAGAATTTTGATAGCAGCAAAGCATAGTGACAAATGTGTCATAATTGTAGTATTTTTCGAAATCATTGATTCATCCTCCACAATTCCAAAACCCATGGAATACATTAGCAGATTCTTCACTATGATTGCCCAAAGAATATTGCCAGCAACATTTTTAGCAAAGACGTGAAAGGCTTCCGTCAATAGATTCCAGCCAATGTTTTTCACTAGCGCTAAATCCAACATATCAAGTACCCTAATGATTGTAACCAGCACAATAAGTCCTTGAAATTTTCTTGGATATTTCCACACCAGTACAATGGCCAATAGCATGAAATGGAACGGTATGAATGGTAGTTGGAGGCCCAATCTGGTATAGTTGTCGATATCCAATTCACCAAATGAGTTTTCAAATGTGATATTCCCATAAAAATCAGCATCACTGTTGATATAAGCACAATAAAACCCAGCTTGGTCAATTTTCAAGTATCTGCTTGTTTTGGTTATTCCCTTGTCTTTATCCTCTGGTGATTCAGGATGAAATATCCCATTTGCATATGTAGTCTCAATATCAAAATTCAACAAATACCCATCCCATTTATTTTGGCAGCCATCCGAATCATCCTCTATCAAGCATTGTTTCGGATTGTCATAGCTGTGCTCTTTGAACGATGGTAGCTTTAGATCGAACACGTCTTTGTAATGGAACAAAAGGTATCTTATCGTATAGTTTGGATGCGTTGAAATGGCGTTTAGCGTGATTGATTCATTGGCATATGAACATATTTCGGATGAATACTCGTTGATTGAGTAATAGTTCCCCAGTGAAAGCGTGACAAGCGAGGAGAGCGCTATCAATTGGCTAACGAAAAGCATTCTCTAAGACATACAGGATCTTCTATCCTAACGATCTGGAAACCTGCAGGTTGTTTTGTTGTTGACATTTGAAGTTTTATGGTAATTTGACGGGTTTTCGAGATTTCGTGGGGATGACATAATCTCTTCATAAAAATGTTGAACTACAATTTAAAAGGGTTATCAAAAGTACATTTGTTATAATAAGGACTGATATATTCGTTAGTTCATAAGTTTTTATTATCAAAATTGTTTTGCAACTCAAGTTGACCCAATTCAATTTCATTTGGCCCAATATATTCGTCTTCCGACTTATCCTCTTTCCAAATTCTATCCAATAAAACAATGATTAATGGCAAGATGAAGTATGACAAGTTCTGAACCAACCCAAAGACAAATCCATAATGGACACTGTTCTCCAAAGCGTTTACAATGACCGCTTCGTTACTTTGAGATTTTTTCAAAGAACGTGCAAAAGTATCAAAACTCGTTACGAACTGAATGAAAATGGAAGTGAACAAAAGAAAAACAGGAACAGAAATAACCAATTGTCTTGATAACTGGAATTTCTTCCTTGTTTTGGAATCTATAGCTTTGGCAATTGTACCACTTAATCCCAAGATCAATACACTCCATATGAACAGCGTAACAAATTTTTCACCCCAGTTGAAAAAAGTGACAAATGGTAATGCATCAGGGACTGTTGCTTCTCTAGTTGGGAAAAGTGCAAAGAACCCAGAAAATATGACTTGCAATGCGAATAAAGTTTTTATGAAAAGGGCCTTGTCTGTGGCTTTTTTAACGATAATACCACTTGGACTTTGAGTCCATAGGTAAAACAACCAATATATACTAATCAACCAAATCACACGTCCAAATCCAGCTGCTGTCAACACCAACTTCCAAGTGGTTGATTCTTTAGTCCAGTCGCTAGAGTTCAAAGATCCCAATAATAATCTTCTATCCTCCACATTGAAATAGTTCAACCATATGATTTTAGTCAATAACAGTTCAACACTTGTATACTTTTTCCCCTGTTTCCTATAACTCCACCACCTGATCCCAGCCCATATCAGTAAGCCAAAGGCAACAGGCATCACAACGAACAGTATGACATCAAGCTCTTGCATCATGTCAATGGACAAATATCCATACGGTTGTCTAATTTTATAATCAACAACAGCGCCCGATGCCCCATGGGTATATATACAGTACATCCCAGTATCTGTGACATTGTATATGACTCTATCGCCCTTTACCAACAACTTATTGACGATCTCCTCTTGGGGACCTCCATTTTCTGATCTTATTACGAATTCACCCACATGAGGACAGTGGCCATCTGCTTGTAATTCTTGAGTGCAGAGGTAAAAGCCGTCTTCTTTGTTCAACAGTCCTGTTTCCTCGTTGAAATACAACGGTATGTTTGTCTTTTCGATGTCTGTGACGTGAAACACTAGCAACGACGTCTCTTGCAAAGCGGTGATGTTGATTGATGAGCTTTCACCTGGTTCATCCGGTGCCATGATCTTGTGGCATTGGCCCATGTTTTTCGCCATCGCCAATGAAGAGGCCCATAGCAGCCCCAATAACTTGACAGCGAGCATCTTATGATATTGTACTTTGCTCCTTGCACAGGTTTTTGATACGTTTTTGATCCAGATCCTATGGAGCTCGAAGTTTGTTTATTGTTTGATTGTCGTTCCGATTATAAAAAATGGCTTCAAGATCCGCAAAGCGCGCCACTGAGTCGACCTGGTGAATATCAGCTGAACGTTGAGGAAGATTGAGCTGATAATTATCAGAAAGATCAATTTCTTAGAGACTCTTCTCTGTTTAGCCACAACTCTCTCTTTATTCTGTGGCAAATCGAAATGGCTCCATTTGAAGCCTTTTGGAGCTTTATAAAGAATCATCGGGATTATCAATAAAATTCGCGAATCCTTCCACTATGTAAAAAAAATATTATAAGCATCTGGAAACTTTCCATTGACACAATTATCAACAAACAACCTTACCAACATTGATAATGGCTACCGGTATCGAGACTCCAGATGATGTCATCATTCCTCCACCTGCCATCAAAGAGATCATCTTGAAAACAGCTACTTATGTGCATAGAAATGGTAAAGAATTTGAGACCAAAATAAGAGAGAATGAAACAAATAATAACAAATTCACCTTTGTTAGTGAAAATGATCCATATAATGGATACTATACGTTTGTTCTGGAGAACATAGAAGCTTTCATATCTGCTGGTGGTGATGTGGATGGTGATAATGTTGATGAAAAAATTGAAGAGAGTGAAGAGTTGGAAGAGCCTAGCCCATTGGAGTTTATTGTGGATCTACCCCCAATCACTGCAAAAGATTTGGAAATTATCAAATTGACTGCATTGTTTGTTGCTAGGAATGGAGAGAACTATATTTCACAAGTGAGGAATAGATATAAAGATCATACGGCTCAGTTTAGTTTCTTGAATAATGAGCATAGTTTCCATCAGTTATTCATAAGGTATTTGACACAGTATAGAAAGCTAATCAATGAAGCCGACTCATTGGAATTGGACCATAACGTGCTTGAAGATGCATATAAAAGAGCCAAATGGAACCAGGCCAATAAGATTAATGATTTAAAGAAAAGGGAAGAATTAGAAGCTAAAAAATTGAAATTTGCCTCTATAGATTGGCAAAATTTCACCATTGTGGAAACTATTGATATAACAGAAATTGATTCACATACTGAATTCCCCTTCCCGCTAACAATGGCTGATTTGCAATATAGATCATTGGAGCAAAAATCAGAAGAATTAAGCATACCTTCAGTCACACCAATCCAATCCGTTGAGCCAAACAACCAATTACAAGCAACCAATAATAACGGTATGAAGATCAGAGCATATGGTGAAACAAGACTGAAAAGAGGCCAATCAGGCAATAACGCTTCAGGAGGTGAAAAATTAATCGAATGTCCAATAACTGGGAAAATGATACCTGAAAGTGGATTTGAAAAACATATTCAAATCCTGTTACGTGATCCTAAATACAAGCAGGAAAAAATCAACTATGAATCCAAAATCAAGAATAGTAATCTATCCACTACTGAAGTTGTTGATAATATCAAAAACTTATTCAGACCTCCACAGGATAAGACCAACAAGAGACAAAAAGTAACATGGGATGGGTATCAATCCAGTGTTGAATTCGTCAAAGAGCGTAACAAAAATGATGGCTTGAATGAAGAACAAGTTGAAGAGTTGAAAAGAAAAAGAAGAGAAGAATTGAACAAGATTGGTCCTTCAAGATCGTGAAGTTTATATAGAGATGAATCTGATGAATAATGTATTTCGACAGCTTTTTTTCTTGTAATTATAAAAACCATACAATAGGAAATTTATACAACAAGCGCTTTAACCTATGACATATACATGCATAACAACAGACAAGGCTTTTGTCAATTCAGTTATATTGTGTAATCATGTTCGACGTACACTACTGCTCAAAGGATACCAGATGTTTTTCTGATAAGGCTGGTAGCGATTAACCCAAAGGGACTTTTGAGCTCATATCACGAGGGATATTCTGAGGCAAATTATGAAGCATTTTGCCTTGTTATGTCTGTGGTTTATTGTTGTATATATCCAAGTTTTCCATCTAAAAACACACACCAAAAACAAATTGGACTTGGTGTTCAAATTCGAACACCCAGATGAGACATCATCCCTTCAAACTCTTCAACGTTCAATTCAAAACGATCTTGAATCTCATCAATGATGCTCTCTTTCGATTTGGAACTAACTTCTCTAGTTTTAGGCAGCCATAAATTCAAAGCACCAATTTCATTTCTAATGTTATCTTTTGAATGAATAACCTTATCCAAAGGACCAAATCTACTGATCAAGACATCACGAATGGCTGGATCTTTCCAGAAATAAAGAATAACATGACCAATGTAACACATCATGGAGATGTTTAGTCCATCTTCTTTATTACGACAGTTTTCAATTGATGGCACTGCTGATAACAAATCAAGATCTGCCAACTGTTTATTCGAAAGATAATTCATACGACGACGACCTCCAAAAGCTGCAGTGATACAGAGTGAAATGAATTTGAAGCCAAACCCACGACGATCACTGTTGATCAATTCAGAATTTGAAGAAAGAACAGAGTTCATCTTCTTGTAAATTACCTCACTTCTTGATTTATTATGAGAATTGGCTAAAATTTTTTTAGCTTCTTCCAAAGTCATCAATTGTGGAGTCGCAACACCTGAACTGGCTTTAATGTCGCCATCTTTTTGTTCACCATCAGCACCCATGATTCCTGGTTTCAATGAAGCTCTCCCCAACAATTTAGTCAACTGATTTATTGAAGCATCATTGAAGACGGTACTGTGATTGATCAATTCAATCGAATCATCGCTGTTGGAACGAGTACGTGATCTTGTGGAAGCCCCAGTAGAATCCGTGGCTTCACTATCATCCTCATCGTCGCTTTCTGAAGGAGTAGTTAAACAAGAATCAGTGGTGGACAAAGAGCTGGTCTCTGGATCTGAATCTTCCTCATCAGAAATAGAAGTGGAAGCATGACGCTCACAGTATAATTGAGACATTTTGAATAACAAGAGTGGTACAAAACTTGGTTCTATTCAGGTGCTGTGTGATGGAGTGAAGTAGACACCAAGGAAATGTCTCTGATTTAAATAATCAGTTCAAATCACAACCTTGTGCTTGTCTGTACAATTGATCACAGCACTTTGTGCCTTATAACCCCTATCAACATCCCAAATAGCTCTATTCTAGACCTCATTTTAGGAATCCATACTTTAACGTAAAATTGAACAAAACAAAACAAAAGCACGATAAGATTTTGCAGGGCCACTAATCCTACTGATTAATAATACCGGGGCATTAGTCATGTGATATGGTGTCCTACTTCCGGAATTGTATATTACGTAATCATGTGCTGGACAAGATAACGGTAATAGATAAACAAGTTGTGAAGTTGATTCGCAAAGTGAATTGGGTCAGGTCTCTGATGATAAGTTTAATGGGACTGCTGGAAATGAAATAATATTAAATCTTTATTGGACTTCACAATCCTTTTGCGCCAGCGGACGTTGACAAAAGTGGAAAGTTGAATCAGTTGAGCGGAGTTTGAAGTCATTTTACACAGTTTCCACTTCACTTGTTATCTTATCGTTACTCTTTAGCCACTAAAGTTGAGTATTTAAGAAATTGGACATCCTCATTCTCAATCTTTTAGGTTATTCCTCTATTTGGCCTTTTTCTAGCCCTTGTTTCTATCCCGTTATCGTTATTGTTCCCCAGATCTTTGTCATCCAGTCTACAAGGCACATTATTGGCTAATAACAAAAACTTTGACAATGTACATTCCAAAACACTTTGAAATAACAGATGAAGAGAAACAACTCCAACTTATTGAGCAGTTCCCTTTAGGGACTTTGATCTATTGTGATAAAGGCATCTTTGGTCCTCCAACTTACTCCATTTCACATATCCCATTCGTGGTTAAAAAGTCCATAGATGGTAATACCATCCTTATCGCTCATATGGCTAAGGACAATGAACAAGTTCCACTTTTGAAGTCTGCCAAACATGAAGCATTGATCAATTTCAAAAGTTCTGATAGTTACATATCTCCATCATGGTATCCTTCAAAGAAAGAGACTCATAAATTTGTTCCTACTTGGGATTTCGCCACGGTTAATGTATTTGGCATTCCTAAAATCATTGAAAATGATCGAGAATGGTTATTAAACATGTTGAACACTATAACTGATCAAGAAGAGGAGAAAAGACCGGAAGGTGCAAATTTCGAAGCCAAATGGCAACTTAATCAAGCACCTGAAAATTATTTAGATGTGATGTTGAAAGGTATTGTTGGGTTAGAAATCGAAATCACCAAAATTGAAGCGAAGTTCAAATTGAATCAAAATAGAGCTCCAAAAGATGCTAAAGGTGTTATTAATGCTCATTTGAATGAAATTGGTGGAGAAAAGGGTGAATATTTGGCAAAGATGACTGAACAAGAATATCCAAGAGACTTGCCATAAAATCTTTGCAGCTAGATATTTATACTATTTATTTGTTATTTATATATGTATTTTACGTCAAAAAAGTCTCAAATCAATATACAAGTCTAACAAAACACATCTATATCATTAATCTTCTTACTCCATCAACTTTCCATTCTTTCAACCCAGGTGAATATCTACATCCTAACAATCTTCTCCCAGTGATGGGACATCTACCACCTTTCGCAGCATCGCCCTCCATCAGATATCTCATGATACATGGGTAGCAAAAAACATGTCCCGTTTCAATAATGGCAGGGTTTGTAATTGAATCTTTGCATATTGGACAATTCCCGGATTTTGTGACTTTTGAATTAAATGAAGGAGGTGGGATATCTTTATCGAGAATGTTTTGTTGAGTTTTGGAAATTTTGGATGCGAATTCTGATGAATTCCACCATTCAAGAAATTTTAAAAGGAAAATCGCCAGGGGAAAAACAGTTGTCGATAATTTCGTTATTAAAGATGTGATGGGTTTTTTGTATATGTTTATCATACTCGTTAGATGGTGGCCAAATGATGGTGGTCTGTTTTTCGAGTTTGAACTGATTGATGTGTTGTTTGTGGTTTGGGTCTTGTCGTGTAATTCATAATCAAATTTGGATAACCGTGAGTATTCAATCTTGAGTAAATAATCAACAAATGATGGTGATTTGGTCCGACCTGATAAGTATAGTATTTGGAAAATAACATTCAATAGTTTGATTGTGGAAAGAACATAAGGGTATATCTTAACAAAATAATATTTCAACTTGTTCATTAGTGTGGTTGGTTTCAAAGTTTTCAACAATATTTTGGCATGTAATTGTTCATAGATAACATCCATTTTTTCATTCACATAAGCACCACCAACCAGGTTTATCAATGAAGCATAGATTTGGAAATTTGATAACCTTTTCTTTTGTTCCACAATTTCAAATATCTTATGATTAGGATCCTTTATATCAATTCTATTCTTTGTTTGTCTTTTCAACCCGTAAAAATTCTCCGTAAAGCTTGAATTCCATTTCTTCAAATAATAATGCTCTATCAACCCTCTTATCACCATATTCAGCTCGTCAAACCTCATGGCTAATCTTAAAAACACACTTGGATATTTCTGAGCATAATGGACAATAATATATCTCAACGATGGAGATAACAACTGTTCCAGCTCATTTGAGGAGATTATCTCAAAGATAGTGGGTGTAGAGTCCAGCGAGCGTGAGTCTAATGAAGAATAATAATCCATTTGATGCTATAGTTTTGTACTTTAAAATGGTTTATAATTGTTGTTTTACAATTGTTTGTTGATAAAAGCTTCTCCAGATTTTTGAGGAAAAAAGTCCCAAGTATTCGCGAACTCGTCCTGTGACGGTTCTCGGCCGAAAGAGAGGTCAGATAAATCCACAAAAACAGAAAAGCTTCAACAGTTATTACATTCTTCTTAATAGCTTGATACTTTAGTCTTAAACAAATTTGGTCACCAAGAACTAGCTCTTCATTTGCCGCTAGTTATTTTGCTATAGACATCTTTTGCAGGTTTGGGTAAAGAACCATGGTTACACATCTACCACCACCACCGCCTTCTCAGAACACACAGCTATTCTTTCAAATGGAAAGGAAATTTGCTGCAGTTTTTCTTTACTTTCAAAGCTATCTGGTCTGTATGTGGGATACTCTTTATTATCATCGGCTCTTCGAAGGGTTTTTGAACTAATTATTGAAACGCGTTAAGATAAGATTTTGGCAGGATTGCCAGATATTAGTACCCCAATCACTTTGGATAGACTGTTACAATTGAGTAATATTTGTCTGCAAAGAATTTTCATGAGATGTTCTGAAGTAACAAGGTGCACTTGGAATATTTCCACTGATGAACGGGTGCAAAGCTTGGCCAATATAATGAAGAGAGTAGTATTACTTGAAGTGTTGAAAATGTGTTGGATTCCTCATAGTCCATTTGGAAGACGTGTTGGAGATACATCACCTTCGCCATATATTTCAGATATTACTCGGGCACCAGATATGATACGTCAGACTCGAATTTGTGAATCCTTTTTCCGCAGCCGTTATAGAATCACATTTACTAATGATCTTTCATCTTTTCCACGAAGTCTTGAATTATTACTTTCAAGAACTGATAATGATGATAGACCTTCATTCACATTTCCTCCACTTCTCACAACCACTGCACTTGCTCTTAGACTTTTATTTAACAGAATTGTGATTAGACCTCCACCAACTCTTTCCCAGGGTGTCCCCAATAGACCTGCAACAACTCCGACAACAATGAATTCGAATAGACAGATACAAGAAGTCAATTTTAATAGACCAACACAAACGACCAATTTGAATAGAGTCATTTCCAATACACGAGTTGATTTCAGACGGGTATCAACGAATACACAAGTACAAACAACAACTTTGATCCAGACCTTAACCAGATTGAATGGACAGGCAGTTAATTTGAGCCAGTCGTCAGCAAATTTGAATAGACAAGCTCGAGCAAATTTGAATCAGGCATTACGTTTGAGCTTCTTAGCACAAGCAGTCACTTTGAGTCAGGTCTCAACAAATTCAAATAGACGAGTACAAGAAGTCAACTTCATTAGACAAGCACAATCATTAAGTTTGAGTTTACGAGCACAAGCAGCCAATTTGAGTCATATCTCAACAATTATGAATGAGCAGGTACAGCTAGCTAATCCTAATATACCAGCACAGACAACAATTTTGAATCAGACACCAACAAATTCACATATTCGAGCACTATCTAATCTCATTAGACAAGCACAAGCATTGAATTTGAGTTTACGAGCACAAGCAGCCAATTTGAGTCAGATCTCAACGAATATTAATAGACAAGCACAAGCAGACAATATGAATCTGATTTCAACGAATCTTAATAGACAACCGCGACCAATCATTTCTAATAGAAACAACACCAGCACACAAGTCTCACAGATTCCAACAACAGTTTCGAATGCCGATAATTCCAATACTGGATATATAACCTTCAATATTAGAATACCAAATCTAATGCAAAATGCAAACAATCCTCAAGAACCTGCTACGCTTCCATTTAAAGCTTCTTTTCCCCTGACTATTTTCCAAAACAGACAATCAAATGTTGCGAAAGGAGAACAAGTGACTGAGCGGGTTGTTAACAGACCTAATCCTCTGAATTCTTCTAATCCTCTGAATTCTTCTGGTTGTTATATAGTGAGATTCCGTTATGGTGCTCAAAGACGTTTAGCACCACCTCGTGAAGAACCTCGGATTGTGGTTATTGAAAGTGATGAAGATTCTGAATCTGATCCCACAAACCGAGTTTTGGAAGATTTATGAATCGTATTAATCTACAAGTTTATAGTTTCAAATAGATGTGTTCCTGTGAGAATAACTCCTCCCTGTAATGCCTGTACTTTTTTTAAACGTCATTGAACTAAATAAAATATAAATATGCAGATTTTTGATAAATAAAAATAAATGATCCATTTCACTCCTCATTTCTTTTTCTTGCATCATAAACAACTTTTTCCCAATCACATTTGATGAAAACGGTAAAAGCTTGTAATAAAGAGATTGAAATCAATCCAGACATGATTCCAATCCATAATCCAGTTAATCCCATATCAAATTTAAAAGTTAATAAATAAGAGATTGGTAATCCCACAATATAAAATGAAAAAATGTTTATAAAAGATCCATTTTTTTGTAATCCTTGACCCCGGAGACAACCTGCCGAACATGCATTAATACAATCAATGATTTCATAAATGGCCATGATTGGAATCAATTTGACAACTTGTTCAATGACTTGTATGTCGTTTGTGAAAAAACTTGTGATTTTATACCTTGTCAAATATAGTATGAAACTGTTTATTATTCCAATGATTAACCCCAAGTTCATCGATGCCTTACAACATTTTTGTCCATTTTGGATTAATGAAGCTCCAATGTAATTTGCCACTCTTGTTGCTGTTGCAATGGAAACACTGAATGGGATTTGATAAGCAAGGGCCACTATGGAGCAGGCAACTGATTGTGAAGCTAATTCCGTTGTACCTAAATTTGAAGCCATTATTGTGACAATTTCAAAACCTAGGAATTCGGCCTCCACCATTATAACTCCAGGTAATGCTAATTTAATCATCTTGTCCCAATTTTGGAAAGCTTGAGGGAAAAAATTGAAATGTTCTCTTGGCCAACATTTAAGAGTTTCTCTATCATAAAACAATATATAAATTAATAACCCCAGGGGCATTAACCAATAGTTTATCGTTATTGCTATTGGTGCACCAATATATCCCAGTTTAAACTTCCAAACAAGTAACCAGTTGAAAAGGGCATTTAAAGGGGCACAAACAAGCAACACATATGTTGAAGCATGGAAAATCCCCTGGCATTGTAAAAACCGTTTCCCACATTCGAAAAATATGAAGCCTGGCATACCAATACAAACAATTTTTAAATAATTTGAGGCAATATTAATCAATTCTTTATCAGGAACAATTAATTGCAAAATGGAACTTGAACCGAATATCCAAATCAGGGATATTGGAATGAAACAAGTGATGGCAAATAATGAGCATCGTAGGAATTGTAACCCAACCAATTCGTATTTCCCAGCTCCAAAAGCCTGAGAGCATAAAGTATCCAGACATGTAGTTAATCCTTGGATTGCTGCGAAGCCGGTTATGTTTGCAGTCATTGAGCCCAGTGTGATTCCAGCTAGTTCCGCCTTCCCTATATGGCCCACTGAGAAGATGGATGCTAATGATAATGAGTTTTGTAATAAGAAGGTAATCACCAATGGGAGGGCACTTTTCGCCAATGATGTTGATTCGAGGTAGAATGAAGTCTTGACAAGTCCATTCTTGACGGCGGATTCCCAAGTTGTGGGTATGATGTCTGAGTCTTGGTCGTCTGTTAGCAAGTTGTTGATTTCCAATAGGTTACGTTCTTGAGTTAGTAGATCCTGAGACCGACGATGTTGTTGTTGTTCTGTGTAGAGGATGTCATGGTTGTTGGAGAGCAGCGGGGCCTCCTCGTCGTGGAGCGAGTGCGAGGGTACGAAATCATTGGGGGAGTACAGCGAGGGTTTCCCCTGGGAGTACACCAGCGAGGCTCTTCTCTGGTCTGTAGTGTGTTTAAACTGGTGATCTGGCATTGAAGTGGCGGTAAATATAAATCAGCTCTATTCTCTAGTTTAAAGGATTTAGCGCTTCATTTATTTAAAATTTTTACTGAGCAGCCATTCGCTGCTCAGTAGTGCCTCTACCAAATGTTGACACATTGATAAACGGCAGATTGCCGCATTGTAATCCGGCGCTTAATATTAAATAACTATAATATACTATACTATTATTATTACTATACTATTGTTATTCCAAAGTAAAAGCAATCTTTCTCGCCTTGTGCTGGTCAAACACCTCGTACGCCCCGGCTATTTGCGCCAGTGGCATAGTCACGTCCACGAATCCTTCAAACAAGTGGGCCACTTTGCAAAAAGTCTCAAACGACTCGTCAAAGATCGAGCGCACGGGACAACGACCAAACTGCAGTGAAATGTTTTTGAGATAGCACTGCAATCCGTCAAATGGCAATGGCTCGTGGTGGTACCCGATCGAGCTGATGAACCCAGCTGAGCGCACACTGTCGAACCCAACTTTCAATGCTGCAGCGTTGCCCACAAGCTCGAAAATGGCATCTGCCCCACGGCCATTGGTCTTCTCTTTGATGAACCCAGCAACATCGTCAACTTGGTTCAGGTCAATCGCAATGGCCCCGAGCTTTTCAGCCTGCTCCAAACGAGACAACACAGTGTCAGCAACGTACAAATGCTGTACTCCAAGCTCCCTGGCCGCTGCTACACAGCACAGTCCAACAGGTCCAGCACCCAACTGCAAGATAACATCCGAAGCGACTTTATCCTTGTTGTAGGCAATCTTCTTCAAGTAGTTATTCACACAGAGCCATCCTGTAGGGAAAATATCACTCATCAACAACGCAGTAGTACGATCCATATCTGGAGGTAATGGATACAACACATGGTCCGCGTATGGAATACGAACATACTCGGCCTGTCCACCATCCAGGGCCCATGTGCCAAACACTTTCGAATCAACACAAGACGAGCTCAACCCATCTTTACAAGCCCAACATTCACCACATTGTGATGTAAAAGTCGACAAAACATCATCTCCAACTTTGAAACGGGAAACCTCTGAACCAACTTCAACAACTGTCCCGTTGAACTCGTGTCCAGTGATGTATCCAGTCTCCTTGGGAACGACGTCTCCTCTATACATGTGTAATTCTGTACCACACTATACCTTAAATTAGTCACTAATCATTACTTATAGGCTGACATACTCACCAAGGCTGTCGCTTCAACTTTTATTATTGCATCTTTTGGAGATTGAAGAGTTGGATACGGAACCGTCGAATACTGAATATCATGTGCTCCTTTAAAGACCGAGGCCTTCATCGTACGTTGTTCAGCCATTTTCCTATTGTTCATATAAACTATATAAAGTAATCATTGTTGTAAGTGGGATTCGGCTCCTTATATACAATTACTCCTTATATACACCCCAGCTATTTCCCAATGCGAAACAAGTCCGCCGGTCATCTTTCAGTAAAGCGTTAATCCATTCATGGAATATTTCGCAAACGGTGAACTTCGGACTTCAACAATGACAAATTAACCACTAAAACTACAAGTAACATTCAACAATCCATTGTATTCAATATACTACTCCCCTATATTACACTTCACCACCACAACCTTTAACAATCCTCTTCTTCTTCTTGGATAAGGTCAATCATTATCAGCTAAAGTTTGGGGTAATTCTTAGTCAACTATTACATAATCATGGTTACAAGCACTGGGCCGTGGCCTTCTCTTACGGACTTTAAAACAAATTTATTCACTTTTATACTTCTGCCACTTTTTTATAGAACCAAGTGTAATAGCATTAATCAACATGTCCAAAGTTCTTTGTCTTCATGGGTTTCTCCAAAATGGGAAAGTCTTCTCGGAAAAATCCTCAGGGATCAGGAAACTATTGAAAAAATCCAATATTCAACTGGATTACATTGATGGTCCTACTACATTGGAGCAAAAAGATCTACCTTTCCAAATTGAAGATGATAAATGGAATGAAATTGTGCAACAAGGTTTAAACAAAGCTTGGTTTTATCATGATGATGTTTCGAAGAATTTAGACATCACACAGGCCATCAATACCGTTGTTGATCACATTAAAGAACATGGTCCTTATGATGGGATCTTGGGTTTTAGTCAAGGTGCCGCAGTCACTGCAATCATTGCCAATAATATCAAGGAACTAGTACCAACCCATCCATATCTCAAATTTGCAATCACGTTCTCAGGTTATTCATTCACCGAACCATCCACAACTCCAGATGAGTTACAAATCACTGCAAAATTCCAAGACTCGTTCAAAGTGCCAACCGATTCCACGACACAAAACATCTTTGTCTATGGTGCTAATGATACTCATGTTCCTGGTTCAAGAACTAAATATTTGGCAGATTTATACCCAGCTGAATTAAAATCAGTTTTCGAACACGATGGTGGTCATTTCGTCCCTAATAAAAAGGATTTCCTGAAACCAATTGTCGAAAAGATTGTCAAATCGTTGGAATAGATAGTAATAAAGGATAGAGTATAGATTACAACCTATTAGTATACTACTACTAGTACTACTACTAGTACTACTACTGTAATCCCGTTCTCTCCCGGGTAACAAATCTCTTTTTCGCGACTTCCCCCGATTTTAATTTCAGAATCATAAACCACGTAATTGAATTAAAACTATCAACAAACAACAAACACACTTCCACAACCCCCTACGGAACCTTAAAGATCATGAATTTCGCCAAGTTGGACGAACAGTTCCCCAAGAACATCACGTCAAGGTTGCCAAAACTCACGAGATCCGATGAAGAATCCATCGATTTCTCTCCAATACCTTCCACTTCGGCCATTGATTCATCAACAACTCCAACTTCACAACAAATTTCTCCAAAGCATTCATTTCAAATCTCAAACAACTCCACAGATAACATCATCACATCACAACCACAACTGCAGCAGCTGGGGAAATTTCAAGTTTTCAAAAATGCCCTGCTGAAATATATAAGATTCATTGGACCAGGTATAATGGTTTCCGTTGCCTATTTAGATCCAGGAAATTATTCCACAGCGGTAGCTGCAGGGTCTGCTCATAAATATAAGCACTTGTTCTCCATACTACTATCAAACATACTCGCGGCTTTTTTACAAATATTATGCACAAAATTAGGTGCTGTGACAGGATTGGATTTAGCACAAAATTGTCGGGAACATTTATCACCAAAATTAAACATTGTGGTTTATATCCTTGCTGAAATTGCCATCATTGCAACAGATCTTGCCGAAGTGATTGGTACCGCGATCTCTTTAAACATCCTATTCGGATTACCATTGATTCTTGGTGTTGTATTAACCATTGTGGATGTCTTGATTGTCCTCATGTTTTATAAACCAAATGGTGATATGAAAATCATCAGAATATTTGAACTGTTTGTTAGTGGATTGGTCACGTTAACCGTCATATGCTTTGCCATTGAATTGATCAATGTTGACTTCAAATTCAACGAAGTGATGGCAGGTTTCCTACCATCGGATGATATCATTAAAGGTGATGGGCTTTATTTAAGTTTGGCCATCTTAGGAGCCACTGTCATGCCGCATTCTTTATATTTGGGCTCGGGGCTCGTACAACCAAGACTGAGAGATTTCGATGTACAAAATGGGAATTATAAACCGGATGTTTTGGATGAAACCCATTTGAATTATAAACCTTCCATTGATGCCATTAGTGATATTATGAATTATACCATAACGGAATTAATAATATCTTTATTCACAGTGGCACTATTTGTTAATTCTGCAATCTTGATCGTCTCGGGTTCAACATTATCAGGAGAAACAAATACAGATCTTTTCTCAATTTATGAATTGTTATCATCAAATTTATCACATTTTGCCGGTTTAGTCTTCGTCTTGGCTTTATTATTCTCGGGACAAAGCGCAGGTATTGTCGTTACGTTATCTGGCCAAATGATCTCCGAGGGGTTCTTACACTGGACAATGCCACCAACTTTAAGAAGATTATTAACAAGATCCGTTGCCATTGCGCCATGTTTCATATTAGTCCTAGTCTCTGGTAGAAATGGACTTTCTGGGGCTTTGAACGCTTCACAAGTGATTTTATCGTTATTATTACCCTTTGTCTCTGCCCCGTTGATTTATTTCACAAGTAATAAACAAATCATGAAGGTTAATCTGAATAATAATTGTTATAATGATCAACAACAGGAGAGTATTGCATTACAAAATCTACAACAACAAGATGAAGAACACCCCCATGAAGATTCAATCACCTCGTATAAAGATATGAGTAATTCAAGATTGACAAACATTTGTGCAATTATTATTTGGTTATTTATAACAATGTTGAATTTCTTCTTACTTGTTTCATTTGCAATGGGGAAAGATGTTGCATTTTAATCATATTTAACAACAACAACACATTTACATATAGTTATTTTTTATAAATTTGCATTTGGTGGGGAGTATCTAAAAAATTGGACGTTTTTTTTTTCCAAATATACAGGAAATTATTTAGAAATATTCATCTCTGTATTATATAACCAGTATCAGAAGCTTCTTTCACCTCCGTTTTCCTCTCCTCGATCCACTGTTTATGCTTTGCCAACTGTTGGGCAAATTCGTCCTTCGTGCCCTGGGTCCATCTATACCTATATGCCAAATGGCCCTCAGGTACAAACGTCTGTCCCTGTTCCCCATAGATATTTTCTCTAAACGTACCACTGGGCACTGGATATTCCGTCTGTGCTAATCCTCTTCTTCTTAACTCAGGAATCAACAACTCGACAAGATCATCAAACGTATTAGGGTTAACTGCACTAGCGAAATTAAACCCATTAATCCCAGATATCTCAACCCATCTTTCAATCTCATCGGCAACTTCTTGTACAGAACCAAGAAATAAATCAGTACTCCCCTTCACCGAGACATGTCTTGCAAACTGAGCCTTGGTTATTGGATGTTTGTCACCTAAAGTTGAGCAGAAATACTTGACAATGTTTCTCGCTGCAAGGTCATCTATTGCCAATAAATCAACATCATCGTCAAACTTGCTATAGTCAATTCCAACCCATCCACCAACCAATGCCAATGCACCTTCCGGATCAGCCTGATTGGCATACGACTCATACTTCGCAATGGCCTCTTCATGAGTTTTCCCCACGATGGGCATGGCCAATGAAATGAATTTAAACGAGTCTGGGTCACGACCATACCGAACACCGGCTTTTTTAACACTGTCTATTTTACTCTTCAATAACTCAGGAGTAGACCCATTGAGGAAAATAACCTCTGCATGTTTCGATGCTAGCTCAATCCCTCCAGGTGATGAGCCAGCCTGGAACAGGACTGGAATATTTTGTGGTGATGGTTCAGTATAACTAGGTCCTGCGATATCGTAATAATCACCTTTGAAATTGATCAAACGAACCAATTCAGGGTCTGCATATGTCTTTGTGGCTGGATCAACTTTGACTGCATCGGTTCTCCAACTGGATAATAACAATTCGTAAACAGCCAAAACATACTCTTCTGTCTTTTTATAACGTTCCAATCTTTCAGGTAATGCCTCTCCAGAAAGCAAGTTTTTAGCTGCACTTTCCAAATAACTCGATACGATATTCCAACCAATCCGACCATCTGTCAAATGGTCCAACGAGGCCAATCTTCTAGCAAAATGGTACGGATGCTCACTTATCGTGCTGAATGTGATTCCAAACCCCAACGATTTCGTGACACTGGCCATCGCGGTGATTGGTGCACTTGGGTCTATCCCAGGTGTTTGAGTCCCGGCTTTTATAGGTATTTGGAAATTTCCTGGTCCTTTATAAACATCATAAGGACCAAGCACATCTGCGATGAATATGGCATTGATCTTGGCCCTTTCAGCCTTTTGTGCCAATTCGGTCCAATAGCTCAACTTTTTGTAATTTTGCGAAATATCACCAGGAAAGCTCCATAATCCTGATGGTTGGGTATTAACTGTTCCCTGTTGGAAAAAATTGATAATCAATGGAGTTCTTGTGACTGGTTTGTGTCTCTTTGTGGTGGGCTCTTGGGTCATTATTTCACTGGGATCATCTTATCATATAGCTTCAGGAAAAAGGTGGATCCATAGCGTCCTTATATACTCATTCTCGATGTTGGTGTCAATTTCCAAGTGATTAGGAATTGTGGCTTCAAAGATCAACTTCGAAAAAACGTTGATACACTGCCCGACAACCAATTGACTTTGATGACGATCGGTGAGATTGTGTGCTATGACTCTTCAAGTGGGAATTCTTTGGTATTTGGTTAAACGGTATTAACTTAATAGCGGTGGTTAGCTGTCGCTGTATAGTCGGCCTATTTCAACGGGCTTAAAACTACTAAAGAAATTACTAAATTGTGTTGAATAGTTTGTATTGTATCGTTATATAGGTTCAAGCCTATCTATTTCTCCAACTTTTGCTCCAATTGGTTCAGGATAGACAACCCAGGTTGATACTGTTCCCATTTATTAGTAGCATCAATAGACTCAACATCACCCCAATCAAACCTCTCGCTTAAAAATTCATGGAAGTTTATATCCTTATTCTGCTTGAGACAACAATCTGACCAATGAGCCTTATAGGCACCGCCGATTGCACAAGAGTTTGCATTATCAGATCTGAAATTACCCTCGATCGAGCCGAGAATTTCACTGAATTTTGTCACTATGGATCTATTACCACTTGCACCACCTACATAGAAAACCTTATGAGGTCTTTGATTCAATGACTCGGCACTTATGATCTTATCATCAAATTCTAGATCATGAAGACCCGGTTTGAGATCCTTGTCCTTGACGCTCAGCATTGGACTCGATCTTGCTCTGCAACTCAATGCTTGACTTTCCACAATAGATGCGGCATCAATTTCGACATCCCATTTTTGGTCCACAATTTCAATCTTATCAGTGTTGAAATCATATCTGGCTCTAATGGTTTGTGCTTTAGCATTTGGAACAATTTCACCCAGTGGGAAATAACAACCTAGTTCACCTGTGAATTTCTCAGATTTATCCAATAATTGATTGAAAAGATCCCAATCACCATCTTGTTTCCCGAATTTCTTATTCAACTCATCACGGACTTTTTCACGGGCTAATGAACCATTACAATAACAAATCATACCCATATAAGCATCTGGGATGGTTGGATGGATGAATAAATGATAATTGGAAGATGGAAGATAAGCCTTGGTGACTAGTAAAACCGTGGTACTTGTTCCCAGTGAGACCAAAATCTCATCTTGATTCAAAGGCAGGGCAAGGATTGTGGCCAGGTTATCACCTGTAAATGGGAATATTTGACATTTTGGACTGAACCCATATTTTTCAACATAGTACGAGGAGATTGAACCTAATGAATCATGACCAATCTTGACGACATTTCCAATTTTGGATTTCAATTCTTCTATGGCTTCCGCTTTTTCAGCCTCATCAGTACAACCATCCTCTTTATGTGTTATAGAACACACAGATAGTAATTCTTCATTCCATTTCTTCTCCTTGATGTCATATAAATTCATACCACATGCTTCAGCTTCTTCGATTCCGGTGATTTTACCAACAAGCAAACTTGCTAAGAAACTAGAAACAAGACTGACTCTTTTGGTTTTGTGATAAATATCTTTATGCTCTTTCACAATCTTTCTGATTTGAGGACCGGTGAATCTATAATGAGCTCTTGAACCTGTGATATCAGCTAAATTTTCAGCACCACCAACGTACGATTCAAATTTAGCAATCTCTTCACCGGTACTATGATCTTGCCAATTTGGTGAAGTCTCTAGTGAGAATGCTTTTGGAGAAACTTGGTCAACTAGTGATTTCCCCTTATCTAAATTATTCAAGATATCATCGGCTTCTTCTGACCAATAAACTGAACCATGTTGTTGTCCAGATCCTGACATACCTGCAACTCTTTCGAATGGGAACTTGTCCTTAGCCATATTTGACAAGATGACATCTAGTGCCTCGATCCACATCTTCACAGGGGCATAGATCTCACCAGTTTTGTCATTGGAGTAGACGCCTTTCTTGGTCTTATAATGTGGTAGGTCCTTATCAAATTCAATCTTGTAGGTTGTGTGAAGTGTTAAGTCTGAATCCGTCACCAGCAGCTTCAGTTGCTGGGTTGAAAGATCGAAGCCAAAGTATAGGTCTGACATTGTCTCGATGGTCAATACTAAGGGGAAGTTCTATAGCTCTATTTAGAAGTATTTGGTCTAGTTGAATAAATGTTTTCCTGAGAGATTCTCGAGGAAATTCGGGACATTGTTATTCGAAAGTTCAAAGATTTCTCCAGAATTTGACACTGAGCAACAAAAAAGTCCAAAGAGTTCGATTTGACATAATAGAACAGAAAAAAAAGAAGATAATCTACAACAATGGCATATTATTGGTCGTAGCTCGTCTATTCAATACTTAACAGCCCGTAATTCCCACGGAAAACTCTGTGACCTGGTCCCATTCCAATTTATAGCAGAAAAGAAATTGAATCTTTTGATAATATTATATTGAGATCTGGAGACTAATATTTACACTCACTAGAATCCTTCTCTCGTTCAGTAGCATCCAATCCCTCTCAGAGCCCAGCAATCTTCGGTGTATACCATTCAATCTTCTGAGTATTATATCCTGGATAAGGAGGAAGCACGATCCCCAACGTCACGATGAGCGTCAAGGCAGAGAAAATCAACAGGTTCTTCAAGTCCTGAGTGGCAAACCCTATCAAGCTGGAAACTATAGCACCCACTATCAACAACTTCACGCTGGCTTCTTCTGTGAATTTTTGTGACTTGAAGTCAATTGGCCCTTCAAGAGCACTCTTGATACTTTCGACAATTTCATCCATTTTGACCCGAGAAAAAAGCGTGTTCAACCAACAGACAATAACCAACGGTATATCAGAGACCAACAGGTGAATACAACGACACTGAACGTCCTTTTCTCTTGAACTTCAATTCTCCTTTTGGTCCAAAACAGTGTAAAATTCACGATTTTGACACGACGCTAACAAAAATTCGAGATCTTTGGACGGGCCACTCCACATAAATTTCTCATATAACCACAAGATTCATTATTCATTCTTTATTTACAACTATATACAAAATTTAGTGGTATTATAGTATGCTGATAGCGGTTAGCACTTCATTTCCAAGTAGTGTGTCCACTTTTCCTACTTCTTCTTCCCCTAAAATCTCACCATATCTTTTGAAAATAGCTTTCAGTCTATTCTTACTTGTTTCAGTGACAAGAATACCATTCATGATGGCACCGTCATGGATCAAGTAAGCAAATTCACGGTCTCTTTTCGATAAGTACGCAAGAACAAGACTCTCAGTTAATAGACTGGCCTGTGAGACACCTTGGTCATTGGCTTCTTTGGTAACTTTTTGAATGTAGTCGTTGAAAATTTCTAACGATTTCTCCAAATCAAAAGCAGAATATCCCAAGATCAAAGCTTGTAGCGACTGAATTGTCATCGGTTGAGGGATCATAGTTTCAGCAATCAATAGCTGGTTGGCATCTTTGGATTTTACACCAATATAAGCGGAGATGCTAACCATTGTGGACATGATCTTGTCGACATTAAATTTATCCAGCGAGATATATTCATGGTACAAGTACAGGGCTTGTTTGTAATCTAATCTGTTGATACCATAGGCCTTCAAGAGAGCTAATCTAATTGGGGTGAATTTGGTTTCTGGATTGGTCAATATTTTGGAGTCTTCCATTACCTTGACAAGGGTTACAAAAGCCTCACTTGAGCTCGCATGATTTTCAACAGAAATTTTAACTTGTAGTTGTGGATACTTTTCGTTCAGCTGACCAAGTTTTTCTAATAGAGTGTCATCTTTTGTGTTTTTAGCCTCCGCTTCAGGATCACTTAATCTTGACAATAGTCTTGGTAAACGCTCCAAGACTTGCTCTATTTCTTCCGATGATAATTGTTGAGGGTTCCAAATTTTCCAAAGCTCAACGAAATCAGATGTATTTGGTTGTACTGCCCGAATCTGCTTTAATGAATCAACGCCAATGGCTTTGATGATATCCTTGTTACCACTTTCCAAAGCAAATGCAAGAACTTCAGCTTTCAGCTCTTCAGAAGGTTCTTTCAGATTTTTCAAGATAAAGACACTTCTGGCTAATGCTGTCTCATTCATCTTATACCCATCCTCAACCTCACTGGCATCACCATGAACAAGCTTGGACAAAACCGCAGTGAGTAGTTCTTGAGATTTGGACATATCACCAGTCCAAGTCTTCAAAAATTCTTCAAATAGCTCCCATGATGATTTGACCCTACCAGGATTATATTTGATGATTTCAGCCATTGATTCTGGATCAACTTGACCATCAAGCTCTGATATTGCTTTTTGGTGGATCATGGATAATGAATAGTCATTTCTGACATGATTTTTCAGCACCAAATTGTGTAGTTGCACTCTAGTCGCAGTATTCAAGTTTCTATCCTTCTTTGCAAAACCAATTACCTCTTCAATAATTTGAACTTCCTGGCCATTGATGATATCTTTATGACTCAAAATCTCAGAGTATGTAGTTGATGGCACATTGGTAGAGTTTCTCAGTTTAAGTAGCTTCTCATTCACTGATGATTCGACTTTGGTTGAAAACTTGCCAGCCTGATATGCTCCTGTACGCCTTATAAGGGCTAGGCTTTTAAAGAGTTGGGCTTGTCTGATCATTGTTTGGTGCTTGAGTATATGTTTTGGAGGTGATGGCTAATTGTTCGGAAGAGCGATGAGCTGCAAATTTGTTACTAGAGGTCCGTTTTACGTAATCAGCATACTTGAAAATGAATCTGACTACAACTTTTGAGTAATGAAGCAACTCTCTATATCAAGATAACTTTGAAGGACAAAATATCGTAGTGCTAATAAAGAGTTCTTTTAAAAATACAGTTTCTTATAAATATATCAATATAATATTAAGGTATCAAATTAAACGAAATTAAGTGATTATATGAAGAGATTATAATCACAAACATAAAAGAGAAAGGGTCAAGAAAAGAGTGGTGGTGAATTTTAGTCTGGAAGATGCACCTTCATATGTTTGAATAATTGCAGATGAGCTGGTGGCTGATCCAGTAGATAATTGGGTGATGACAGTTGGATTGGTAGCAGATGATGAAGCAACTGATGAAGATTCTCTTGGTGAAAGAGAAGTGGTGGAGGAAACTAAAGTTTCGGAAGTTTGTGAAGCTGAAGTTGATGAAGTTAGCGGGGTTGAAGTTGATATAGTTTCTGGGATTGAGTCTGATGAACTTTGTGGAGCTGAAGCTGATGAAGAAGCAACGTCAGTTTCGTAGTTGGTGGTGGTGACAGTGATAACAACATCATCAGAAGTGGTAACATATGTGGTGGTATCTTGACTTGATTGGGTGGTGTCTGTTTCTGAAGCTTCTGGGGTGGTGGAAGAAACAGTAGTTTCTGGAACATCGTCAGTAGCTGATGAAACGACAGCAGTAGAAGCTGATGATGAGACAATTTCTGGAGTGGAGGAAGTCACTTGGTGTGGTTCAATAGTACCTGGAAATTCACTTGATGAAGATTCTGGAACGGAATCTGTGGTACTAGAAGTAACAGTAGATGGCTCGACAGTAGTCTCCGTGGTAACAGTGGTGACTGGGGATTCAGCAGTAGTAGAGATTCCTGAACTGGTAATAACAGTGGTACTGGAGTAGATACTCGATTTGGTAGTGGTGATAGTTGTTGGACCAGCTGGATCGTCTGAAGTAGTAGAAGCTGTAAATGGGGATGGAACTGATGAAGAGGTGACTGATGAGGATTCTGAAGAGCTTGGAACAATTGGAGCTGAACTTGTACTTGGAGCTGAGCTTGAACTTGGGACAACTGGAGCTGAGCTTGAGCTTGGAACAACTGGAGCTGAACTTGAGCTTGGAGCTGAGCTTGAGCTTGGGACAACTGGAGCTGAGCTTGAACTTGGAGCAACTGGAGCTGAGCTTGAGCTTGGAACAACTGGAGCTGAGCTTGAGCTTGGAACAACAACTGGAGCTGAGCTTGAGCTTGGAACAACTGGAGTAGTAGAGGATAAAATGGTGCTTGAGGTGATCAAAGGTGATGATGAAGATGAAATTGAAGTTTCAGAGCTTGAACGAACTTCAGAACTTGATGAAATTTCGGAGCTCGATGAAACTTCGCAGCCAGGACAGATAGTCGAAGTAATAGTTGAGCCAGTTGGTAAGATGGAGGTGAATGAAGAGAAATCTGAAGATGAGGAGATTGGTTCTGATGAAGATGAGGAAATTGGTTCTGATGAAGAGTAAACTTCTGATGAAGATGAGGAAACTGGTTCTGATGAAGATGAAGAAGCTGGCTCTGATGAAGATGAGGAAATTGGTTCTGATGAAGATGAAGAAGCTGGCTCGGATGAGGATGAGGAGACTGATTCTGATGAAGATGAAGAAGCTGGCTCGGATGAGGATGAGGAGACTGGTTCTGATGAAGATGAAACTGGTTCTGATGAAGATGAAGCTGGTTCTGATGAAGATGAGACTGATTTTGATGAAGATGAAGCTGGCACTGATGAAGAGGAAACTTCAGATGATGAATAGTAGATCTCAGAAGATGAAGAAAATTCTGATGAGGAGACTGGTTCTGAGGATGAGTAAAGCTCAGAAGATGAAGAAGAGACTTCAGATGATGATGAATAAACCTCAGATGATGAAAATGATGACTCAGTTGATGAATAAACTTCAGATGATGGAACTGGTGATTCTGTTGGCGAAGGAACATTAGTTTCTGGAACATCAACATCAATAGTTATAGTAAAATCACCAGAGGACCAAGGAGCGGTAGTGGTGGTGGTATAATCGTCTGACCAGGTAGAAGTAGTGGTAGTGGTTGTCATACTCATGGTGGATCCGGTGGCAGTAGCAGAAGCAGTTCTGGTAGCGATGGTCAAATATTTGAAGAAATCATCACTGGTAGTGGTTTGGTCTGAACATGTCAAATCGAATTTGATTTCATTTTGTAAAACAAGTTGAACTTCATCTTGGAATTGGAAAACGGCAACAAAGACTCTGTATCCAGCTGGAATATCAGTATAATCAAAAGAGATAGAACCTTCAGTACAAGTATAATTAACTCCTAATTCTGAGAAAGATTTTGGGAATAACCAGTCATTCAAGTCATTGGTGATGTAAACTTGAGTAGTTGAGTCACAAACAATTTGACCTTTGCCTGGGAAGTCTGCACTAAAAGTTAAATCAATAGTTCCTGATTGAGTAGTGGTTGAGTCACATTCTGGGAACAAATAGTATGTTTGAACAGAGTTGTAATCAGTGGTATGTGAGAATGTGTAGAAACCATCAGTGAAATCAGTAGCAGCTAAAGTGATAGTGGTTGATAAAGAACCCCAAGTGATTGTGTTGTCACCGACTTGGAAGGCTTTAGCATCGGCAATGTCAACATCAGTGGTACTTCCACCGACACCAAAGAAGACAGTGAATGAAACATCACCACTGATGGAATCGAAGTCAAACAACCCTTCTTCAATTTCACAGGTGAATGTAGAGTGGTCGTATTTATAAGCACCAGAAATCTTTGAACAAGTGAAGACAGTTGTACCACTTGAAGCAACAGTCAAAGTGTTTGAAGTACTAGCAAACTTCACACGGTAAACATCTGGCATTTCTAAGCTGAAAGAATCACCCTGGGTATACTTTGAAGTATCATCGATATTAAAATGTAGAGTAGCAGTCCATGGAGATAGTGGTAAGTTGTCACTGTTTTGACTTGTAACAGAAAGACTTGTGAAAATATCACTTGCATCAGCACCAAGGGCAAGTTGCACAAGGAAAACGAACGAGAGTAAGTATTGTAACATTTCTGGGATTGTTGAACGAATGTGAGGATTGTATAGAGCTAAAATGAAACGATGGTCGAACCAGATAGAAGGATACATAGCCATTTATATACTCAATGATCAAAGAGCCTTGACATTTCGTATCGACTGGAATCAACCCATTGTGTTGGCACTAAAAATGCACCGTTGCTTTTGATTCATCATGAAACCACGACGTATGCTTTTTCCTCTTCGACTCACCATGTATTGGCTTCAAGTTGTTCATTTTCATGTATTTTTATTTTGCATTTTGATGAGTTTTTGAGGTTCGAAAATACAATGAGCATAGAAGGAATTTTTGGCCGCTGATATCTAATCGATTTTCACTGAGATTTTTCCGCTTTTTAAGTAGTGGCATCTTGCCTTTTCAGCCATAGCTTTTTAATTGATGCCATACCATCAACAAGTATCAGCTTTTGCTCTCCATTGTCCTTTGAGATTGATAGCTTTACGAGACTCAGGGCAGCAGTTGATGTACAACAGACAAAGCAAACCTCATTAATGTAACTGAATCACCTAGCGACACCGAATATGCACTGAACCATTCGAAAACGTTTGAATCTTACTGTATCGGGATTCCAATCAGTGCTTAGCCTATGGCAACCCCGAGTAGAAATGGAACCGTATGACCCTTTTGGGACATGCGAAGATTCTTTTTATTGCCATTTTGTTTCACTCGAGTAATAGCAGCTTCTCATTTGTTATAATCCTCACCATTGAAGGCTGTAAAGAGTAATAAATTGTGCAAAGTGTTGATTTTTTTTTTGAGGTTGGCCTTTACCCGAGCGCCATGACAGACGGGTCCTGCAAGGAAGCACTTGATCAAATTTAGATCCTGATTTAAAAAAACATGGAAAATTACTAGATAAGGAGTTCAAAGGTGGTTAATATGATGCATTATATTATTATATTATGAAACCTAATTAAATTCTATCAATACTATTGTGGTAAACATCACAATCTAGATGTTTGTGTGTGTTTTATCTGTACATAATGCCAATATGAATAATACATTCGTCTAAAAAAAGAATGTGTGAAGAGATGCAAATTAAAAGAATGAGTCGATCAGCAGGGATCGCTCTTGTTGTCTGAGTCCCGTCATATACCATCTCTGACTTCTAAGAATTCCAAGTACCATTTCTTGGTCATTTTACGAGCATCTTTACCCCAAATGATCATTGGAATTGCCAACATTGAAACACCAAAATTAATCACAGCTAAAGCGATATAGGTGTTTTCGGTACCTGAAGCACTTAACCAAAGAGAACAAGTGAAGGTGAAAATACAACTGATGGTGTTATTGATCACTGCAACACAAACCATGGATTCTAAAACCAATTCAGAAGCCTCCATAACGTAACCCAATGCAATATCACCAGCAGAACCATAGGCGAACCCAATGAATCCTAGCCCGATATACATGATTGGACGAGCCAAGTTACGAGCAGCACCAATACCAAACATCAACAGCCCTGCTGAACCGAAAATGGCTGTCAGCGAAATAAAGTATAATCTATATTCAGCTTCAACAACACCATTATTACGACGGGCCATCCAAAGAACGATATGATCACTGATGGTACCTGCATAGATACATCCGACAATAGCACCAATCATACATGGGATGTTCATCAAGGCAACACCAGCATTTGAATAGTTATATGGAGCATCATAAAAGAAAGTGTCCTCTGTGGTTAGATAAAATGATAAAAAGGCATTTTGCATCCCCCAGAAGCAACCTGAAAGGATGATTCCTGGGAAGCAAAACATCTTCAAGTTGATCAAGATATGTTTCCAGTATTGTTTAAATCCCCAACCTTTCAAGTTTGAAGCTGGTGTGATCAATGCCATTTTTTTCCAATAGCCATTCATCTTCTCTTTGGAACCATCAATCAATTCCTCAACGACATCTGGATTTTTTGGACTTTTCGTGGTGACGGTGATTTGCTTTTCATCCCCGTCCATGGTTTTCTCATCGGCAAAGTCTGTATTATCTTGATTATCACCATCATGTTCGCTTGAGTTCAAAGTTGTACCGTTATCCAACCCATTAATTGATTGTTTTGAAGATAATGGAGTAACATATCTATTTCTTTCAAAAGAGGTCTCTTCAGTTGCAAACACCAGGATCAAGAGCAAAACAGCTGAAATGATTGCACCAATCCAACCGACCCATCTGAAACTAGTTCTACTGGCAATGAACCCACCAATCAAAGGGGATAAGTAAGTACCCACAGAGGTACTCAAAATATAACCAGTCAAGATGGACCCCAATTGATGCTGGAAATAGATATCGGTAAGAGACAGTTGCACAGCGGCCTCGGCACAAGACTCACTGATCCCAACAAACAATTGAGACCAAATGGTATCAGAAGTTGATTTGGAAAACCCAAACCAAATCGCACCAATCAAACCTAGTGTGATGGAAATGATATATGGTAATTTTCTTCCGTATAAGTAAGAGAATGGGGCAAGAAATAAGGTACCATACCCAATACCAAGAAACAGGACACCAGCACCGGTATTCATGGCATCGTAACTGATTCCATAAATTTCGTTAAGCGAATCCTGGGTTGAACCTGCGTCATTTGAAGTAGCAGCGGTGAATGCGGTGATGAAAGCCATAATGACGAAATGTAAATACTTCCGTGATTTGCTCCAGTTTAACGGATCATTTGGTGAGTCTGAAGGTTGAGGAATCAAGATCAAATCACCATCTTTTTTCAGTTTTGATTTGTATAAAACACCATTTTCCAAGTTTTTCGATGAATAGATGTTATAAGTCCCAGGAACGAAATCTGGATGGAATTTATTGGTGTATTGATCCATTTATACTGTCAGCTTAGGTGCATAGCAGGGTCTCCCTGGAGTAATGCGACTTGGTCTATGAGGTATCAGCGAGGAAAAGGTTGGAGGGTATTAATGTTGTTGTCTATTGTTGAAATGTTTTTCAATGCGATTTTTCAAATTTTAAAATGGCTGCCAAACTTTTTTTTTTCTCGAAGCTTTTTTTTTCTCTTGCTTTCGGAGCCTTTGCCCGTTTTGGCATCTGCTCAAAAGACGTGAAACGGAGGATTCCAACACTTTGCTTTGAGTGGAAGGCTCCATGGGTGTTGGTTATGTGGTCTTGAGAGTGTTCTTGATGGATTCCTCGGAATCAGGCACTAGTAGGCCTCTTTTCGCTGCGTTTTTATGGAATTTTCTCATCAACCGTTGAATTCCTCAACTTTATTCGTGGTCTGATCAGATCATCTTTACAAAGATTGTCAATATCAAACAATTTACATTCATCTTCATATACAATAACTAACAAAACCAAATACATATATTATATAGTGTACATCTTTGATCATAACAAGTTCGAGAAGTCTCTGACAAAGTTTGCCTTCTTCATACTTAAAACTTCACTTCTTATACGTTCATTATGGGCATTAAAAGCTGGAGAACTCAATTTTTCGAAAATTGAATCCAAATCGTTATCAGTTCTCAAATAATCCTTCACAGCGTTGATAAGTTCATTAGTATATAGTTTCTCAAGGAAGGTTTTATGAGTGTTGTGATTGTATTTGATGTTTAAAGTTCTTGAACTTATTTCATAACTGACATAAATATTTGAATTACAATTTTCAGTCTTCATTTTTCTAGCATTCCCTGGAGATTGAGCATCTTGAGATAAAGATTGAGGGTTGTTTGGGTTTGATGAAGTTGATCTTTGGGTTGTTTTAATATCTTGTTTACACTTGTATAGAACCTTGATTGCCTTTGGGTATGGTTTAGCTGAAAGATTACTTGAACCTTTGGAGAATTTGAAACCTGAAGTATTAATGATTGGATTGATGAAATTGTTGATAATAGTGGCCATTATTGTTTCCAAATTGTTTGAAGAAGGATCATGTTGATCATAAGTTTGAAAATCAGGAATGATTTCATCTATATCAAATTTTTTAAGAAATATCAAATTTTTAACGTCTGAATATTTCCCTGCATCAATACTATTCAAATATTCTCCAAAGTCACTAAACACATTCGATTCTAGAGGGTTAACAACACAATTACCACAAAGTTTGTAGCGACCGTTATCATTTACATCGCGCAAAGCACCGCAATAAAGACAATAATCTGCATTAGGATCCTTATGTTCACTATGAATCAATTTTTCAGCATTTTGAATAGCAGCAAAGATATTCTTAGTATCGTTGGAGAAATTAGAATTTTTGTCTTGACCATCGTGGTCATTAGCTAAAGCAGCAAGATCTTGATGGGTTTGTTGTTGTTGAACTTGGTGATGATCCTCCTCTTTGGTTGGTGGCAAATCAGAACCTTGGCCCTCTTTAAGCAAGCTCTCATCAATTGGGATCTCCTTTTCATCAACTTTCCCCTGGTGTTGGTGATGTTGATGATGTTGGTGTTGATGATCCTCTGGTCTTTGTGGAGTTTGTTCAGCGCGTTCATAGGTTTGTTGTTGAGATTGCAAAGAGGCTTGGTTGGCAATGTTGATGATTTTGGCATTCAACGACTCTTGTCTCAAGTCAGGAACGTGCTGGATGTGTTGGTTTGGATCAACAACACTGACGTTGGCAGAATTGACATCTTCTGTTTGGCCTTGCTTAGCCAGCTTCTTGAGTCTCTTCTTCTTTCTTTCAATCTCCCTACATGGCTTACACGTTCTGTACTTCAACGTCTCCTCGGTCTCGTCAGGGGATCTCTTTTTCTTGCAGCGACGGCAGATGTTTGGAGTGGACATTGTGAGCAGCGATTTCTCAATTTGATCCAGTTCACTTCACCACGAATTCACCAGTACCAGCACCAGCTTTCGATTGTTTATGCCAACTTCGCGATTGTGAGAAAAGTGAGAAAAGGTGAGAAAGTGGATCTCAAAGCTATAAAACATTTTCGTGGAATTCGAATTCGTGAAGTTTTTCACTCCTTAATTACCGGTACGGCCAGTTCCGCGAATAGGAGTGCGCGAAAAAGAAAACAAATTCCCAAAAGGGATGTTGGTAATATTCTCTTATACAAAACAGTTCAAAATGCTAGTAGATTCGAAAGCCATGGGCAATGAATGATAAGAGCGCCACTTTTATTCATGAAAATAGAGTCCAAAATTCAGCGGTGTTTTTTTTTTTTTTTTTGGCAAAAAAATGATTTTGCCCAGGATCGAACTGGGGACGTTCTGCGTGTTAAGCAGATGCCATAACCAACTAGACCACAAAACCACTTTATGTTTTGTTTTATTTTGCTGTTTTCTGATTCATACAAATGTTCCAAGTCATCACGTGACTGAGACTTACCAGATCAAGTAGTAAAGATGAGTCATGTGGATCTTTCACTCTTTCTTCTGCTATATCAACTCTTACTTTTATACTGAATAGTTGTTTAAGAACTAGTCTAAATTATTCGGAAAGGGAGATATAACTCTCAATATCAAGTACTATCAGCCAGCACTTTATATATGACTTAATTTTGAAATCACAAGTAATTACGTTAAAAGTAAAATA
Source organism: Hansenula sydowiorum (assembly GCA_030574735.1). Taxonomy (NCBI): domain Eukaryota; kingdom Fungi; phylum Ascomycota; class Saccharomycetes; order Phaffomycetales; family Wickerhamomycetaceae; genus Hansenula; species Hansenula sydowiorum. The sequence goes on from JAJMFN010000397.1 coordinate 32,677, forward strand.
GTCATATTATTGTGAAGTTGTAATTATCCTACAATATTACTTCATATTTGTGTAATTTATAAGTTAATATGATTGAGACAAAATATCGTGGATTCCCGACTTTTGGCCGACCAGTGGTGCCTCTTTTAAATACTTATGATTGAGCAGATAAGTATCTCCCAATATGGCTGACCAGTATCAATATCATCGAAGACTACAAAGACACACGAACTTCAAGTAGAGGCCATAAATATTTATAAGATTTAAACAACTATATACAATCTATATTTGACTCAAAAATCATCAACACCAATGTTCGAAATCTTACACATATCTCTAAAAATGCCCTGTCTTTGGAATAACTCCAAAGGTGTGTCGTATTCTTCCAGCTCACCCTTCTCTAATACCAAAATTCTATCATACTTGATAATTGTCTTCAATCTGTGTGCGATACATAATATAGTACAGTCACTAAACTCCCTAGCAATGGTCTCCTGAACTAACGAGTCGGTCTTATAATCAACACTCGAGGTAGCTTCATCCATGATCAATATCTTGGAGCGTCGAACCAAAGCTCTAGCAAGAGCAAGTAGTTGACGTTCACCAAGTGAAAAGTTGGCACCTTCATCTTCAACAACGCTTTCCAAATGGAACTTGCTATAATTACCAGCAGTCTCTGTCTTCAATTCAGCCAGCTTTTCAGATTGGATCAACCCACTTCTTCTCAAGGCATCCCATAGCTCATCCTCATTCCTCTCGTCAAACGGATCTAAATTGGACTTAATAGTACCTTGAAATAATACTGGATCTTGTGGAATGATTGATAACTTGGATCTTAAATCATGTAAACCCAATTTACTGATATCAACCCCATCTATAAAGATAGACCCACCACCAAATTCGGCAAGTCTATAAAGTGCAATCATCAATGAACTCTTACCGGCACCTGTACGTCCACAAATACCAATCTTTTCACCACCTTTGATCTCCATAGATAAGTTCTTCAAAACTAATGGTAGTCCCTCACGGTATCTCAAGGACAAATTGTCAAGCTTAATTGCTCCAGTTGATGGCCATTCTGGAGGTACTTGATAGTCTAGTGTTCTATAAGCGGCCTCTTGTTCTAAATCATTGGCATAGTAACATACTCTTTCAACTGAGTTCATCTCATTCTCGACTTCTGAATAAGTGGTCATCAAGAAGGACAAGATCTGCGAAAGATCAATCATATAATATGTCAACAACCCAACTGATGAAGCATTGATATT
>JAJMFN010000398.1:0-33126 GCA_030574735.1 Hansenula sydowiorum
TACAATTTGACTAAACACTTTCGCGAAGATATGTGCCCGTCCCGAAATCGACTATCTACCTCATCCACCATACAAACACGTCTTGCCCTCTAGCTCCACCAATATTGCATCCAACCTCTTCCAACAAACATAGTCTCTATCCACAGCGCTCCATCTTTTCAGCGGTACCACTCTATCCCCCATACCGGCTCTGTAGTAATTTTCGCGTATTATGTAAGCTTTATCTCATATAAATGTGGTCCGAACCATATAATTTCACTTCAGCATTTAACTTTAGTGATACAATATGCAAACAACAGGAAAGGTTAGCTATCTGGCGATAAATGAAGAAACTTATCAAGACTTCCTTTCAGCGCATGAGACAATCAAAATACTGCTGCTAGTGAGTAGCACAAAATTTAATCCTACAAAACGTATAATCCTCAGATCAATATCTGCTGAATACTCTTTGATCTCAAGTCGATATATGTTGAGTTGCTTCTACATTCAAGTGATACAAGAGCATTTGACAGAATATTAATAAACTATGAGCTCTCTGCAATGAAAAACTACTCAGATATTCAAGTTACGAACACCCTCCCACTGCTCGCTACTCTGGACACTGTGAACTATTGAAGATACTTAACAAAATTGACTAAAATATACGGATTATAAATACCTAGAAAATAGTAATAACTCTTTAAATGGATGTATACTACTAGATATATAATCGATTTATAAGTAGGATTTGGAATGTAAAAAATTGGTAATTTGATTGGTAATCAATTAAAGTATATATGACTTCATTTAATGATAAGAAATATGAACAGTGTTGGATGCTATCAATGTCTGAACCAAATGAATAATGAGTTGTTGGTAGAATATATGATGATGGAATTGAATTGTGTATTCATATGGTGAGAAGTCGAAAGTGCTTGTATCGAGGTGTAGTGATTGTGCTCTTGTAGCACGTTACGTAATATAAACAAGCACAACTGAGGGATTTGGTGTGAACTTGATTTGATCGCTAGATATTGAGTCTCTTTGTATGTCTGTTGATACTGAAATTTGCCAACTGAGGCTCAAAGTTGGTCGAAAACAGTATCAGTTACACCACTCGCATTAGATGTCTAGTCAGTTCAACTTCAGGTAATAGACTGGACGCACTTTAATTTCCCCTTCCGAATCTAGAGACTCTCCATCCAAATTCAAAATGATTCTCTCTTCTAGTTTTGTATTTTGAGCATGAGCTCCTGAGACATAGCGACAGACCAACCAATAGCCATTCGTATCCCACAATGTAAGCAGGATCACTGATCGAAACAAGACACAGGGTCAGCTGGTCCAGCATCTAGGTAACCACATTTTATTCAATACACCATAAACCCCATTTATAACAATCTCTATTGTGTTCCCCAGCAAAGAGCGCCTATTCCCGACGCTGATCTAATAGATAAAATCATAAAAACAGGCGCTATTAAAAGTCTTGACTCTTCAGTCTCCATCTGCATAACCGGTTACCGTACTCATATCAGGAATCCAACTTCCATTTAACCTCCCAAAGCATCGACAAGCAATACGAAGACACAAACACAGACACAATTACGAACACTGTCAAAGGTTGTGAAGGCGTTTCTGTTTACTGCCAAAAACACCCTACAGCTGCTGACTAAGTTAATCCCTCTCGCCATACAAAAAATTAAAAATAAAAAGCACTTCTGATTTATAATGTTATCAAAACAAAATATCAACATCACCGCTTGACTCGCAGCTAATTTAAACAAAAGTTGTGGAACAGAAGGCTAGAAATATGGTACACACGGTGCTCTCAGTGACTGGGATGACCTGTGGGTCCTGCTCCTCAGCCATTACATCCACTTTAGAGAAGATAGATGGTGTTCAGGAAGCTTCGGTTTCCCTAATTACCGAAGAGGCAAGCGTCAAACATACAAAAACAATTGCACCGGAATCCATCAAAGAAGCTATCGAGGATTGTGGGTTTGATGCCATTGTGGTATCCACAGAAGATGATGAATTGCCAAAGGAGAAGCTTTTTGAAACAAAAATTGGGATCGAAGGGATGACTTGTGGTGCCTGTACTTCAGCTATAACATCAATGGTTTCACCAAAAGCCGGTGTGAAAAAATTTGATATTTCATTGATAACAGAGGAAGCCGTGATACAACATAATTCTTTAATCACAGCCGAAGAGCTTAAAGAGGCTATAGATGATGCTGGGTTTGACGCCACAATCTTGGATAGTACTGAATTAACATCAGCAATTGAAGAGGAAACTAATAAAGGTACTGATCTAGTTGAAACCATTATTTCCATCAAGGGTATGACATGCGGTGCGTGTACCTCGAGTGTCACCAATGTTTTGAATGATATCGAAGGTGTCGTAAGTGCTGAGGTTTCCCTCGTGACTGAAGAGGCAAGAGTTAAGCATTTCAAAAACATCAATCCATTGATACTAAAAGAGACTATAGATGATTGTGGATTTGATGCTGAAATTATTGAAACTGTCACAAATGACCGTCAATCACCATTGGTGGAAACCACAAAGTTCACTTTGGATACACAAATTGATTTAGCCGATATAGAAGATGAAATTTCCAGAGTGAAGGGTTATATTTCATCAAGTTTGATCAACTCAACCACCATTTCCATTAAATATGATTCCTCCAAAACAGGTGTAAGGTTTCTCGTTAAGGATTTCAAGAATTTGGGTATTATAGCCTCGCCTCAAAATGTCCTGGATGCAACATCACAAATATCTTCGTTAAATAAAGTGAAGGAAATTGAATTTTGGAAATCGAGTTTCTTCAAATCTCTACTCATTGGTCTTCCGATGTTTGTTGTCAGTAATGTCTTCCCAGAATCAGATGTTGATTTCTCGTGGCATCTTTTCCATGGGTTGTATATGGAGTCATTAGTGGAATGGGGACTGGCTTCTTATATCCAATTTGGGGTTGGTAAATTTTTTTACATTAATGCTTATAATTCATTGAAACACGGATCTGGTACAATGGATTTATTGATTTGCATTTCAACAAATATTTCATACTTCTTCTCTGTCTTAACAATAGCAATTGCATTTTATAGAGGTGATCAATCACACACTCCAAAAACCCTGTTTGAAACTGCTGTTTTGTTGATTAATTTCGTTTCTTTAGGGAAATGGCTTGAAAATAGAGCAAAGTCAGAAACATCCTCTTCGCTTTCAAAACTAATCAATTTGACATCTACAGACTGTACTATTGTTGCAGATCCAAATAATTTTGACGTTACTAAAAAGAATCAATTGATGAAGATTCCAATCAACTATTTACAAGTGAATGATATTGTGGAAATTAAAGCTGGTGAAAAAATTCCTGCTGATGGATTCATAATAAGTGGTGAAACTGAAGTTGATGAATCGTTACTTACCGGTGAATCTTTACCTATCCACAAAAAGGAGTCAGATAGAGTCATTGGTGGGTCAATAAATGGTGTTGGTCACTTGTATGTTAAAATCACGACCACTTCTGAGAACTCGCAGTTTTCAAAAATCATCAAACTGGTGAAAGCTGCTCAAATGAACAAGGCCCCTATTCAATCATATGCCGATTACATTGCTTCTATATTCGTCCCAACCATCATTTCATTGGCCGTTTTCACTTTTGTCTGTTGGACAATCATCTGTAATGTTTTGACAAATCCACCGGCTATTTTCAACGATGTCAATGGTAAAGTATACATCTGCTTAAAAATTGCCATCTCTGTTATTGTTGTTGCTTGTCCATGTGCCCTTGGGTTGGCAGCACCAACTGCTGTCATGGTTGGTACTGGTGTTGGTGCTACAAATGGTATTTTGATCAAAGGCGGTGAAGTTTTAGAAAATGCAAACAATGTTGATGTTTTGCTTTTCGATAAAACTGGGACATTGACTATTGGATCTATGGTTGTCTCTAATGTCCAAGTTTTGGGTGATTGGACCGAGAATATGGTTATGGATTTGGTTGGATCTGTTGAGGCTAAGAGTGAACATCCAATTGGTGCTGCCATTACCAAGTATGCCACTGATTTTGTTGGCTCTTTGAAAACATTCATTGAATCGTCAGAAGTCAAAATTGGAAAAGGTATTTCCGCCAAAGCCGAGTTGAATGGACAAACATTCGATGTGTTGATTGGTAATCTCAAACTATTCTCTGATGATTTCATCAAAGATAACAATGATAGAATCAAGTTTGATTCAGAAAACACAATCTCTCATATCTCCATCAACAGTCAATACATTGGTTACTTGGAACTTCAAGATGAAGTGAAAAAGGACTCTTCTACCGTCATCAACTATTTGAAATCCCAAGGATACCAAATTGCAATGGTCACTGGTGACTCTACAAAAGCTGCAAACAATATTGCGGGCCAAGTTGGTATCTCTCAAAATAACGTGTATGCCGAATTTTCACCTTATGGGAAGGAACAACTTGTTGTTGATTTCCAATCTCGTGGCTTGAGTGTGGCTTTCATTGGTGATGGTATCAATGATTCACCAGCATTGGCTCAATCTGATTTGGGTATTGCAATTGCATCGGGTACTGATATTGCATTAGAAGCTGCTGATATTGTCTTGTTGAATAACGAATTCAAATTGTCTGGTATCACTGCAGCTTTATCTATTGCAAAGTCTACTCTAAGAAGAATCAAATGGAACTTGTTCTGGTCATGTGTTTATAATATGACCATGTTGCCAGTTGCTATGGGTGTCCTGATTCCGTGGGGTATTAATTTGAATCCGCTGGTCGCTGGATTTGCGATGGCTTTCAGCTCCGTTAGTGTTGTTTTGAGTTCGCTGTTGTTGAAAAGATGGACACCACCAGATATTACTAAGTGCGCTATTTACGATGAAGGTTACGATTATGACTTGGAACTGGGTGGTTCTGGTAAGAGCTCCAAATGGAGTTTGAAAGAATCTGTAAAAAGAATGGTTAAAAAAGATAAGAAACAAAATAGAATTGGTGATGATGTTGAACTACACACCGGTTTGCTCAATGGTTAATTGGGAAAGGAAAACAATGCATACCTTTATTAACTTCTTTATTTATATGCTTTAAAGATTTCAATAATTTGATGATGAATGATATACATACAGAAATTTGTAGTTGATCTTGAACTCCGCGATCTGTTGTATCTCTGTAGGAAAAAAAATATCGAAAAGTAAACAAAAAACAATAACATACCGAAAACACTGCGCGTTAGAGAGATCTTCCACGATAAAGACAATGAGCTCTGATTCAAGGCTACTGATAGACAGGATATACGGTACGTCCTCCAATAATCAGCTCAATTATGCCACCTCAACTAATTTCGTCGCTTATATCGCGAGTGGTGGGGTTGTTGTTGCCCAGATAGACAAACAAACAGGTTCACTCTCATCGGAACAGCGATTCTTATGTGCTTATAACGCTGCTAATGGGTCTACGGCTACTACGACGAGTGCTAATGCCTACTTGAATCTGATGCAAGGTCAATCGCCTCATGACGAGAAAGACCAGCTTGGCAATCCCAAATTATCAAGCACAGTCACCATAAGCAATAACAACGATGTCACGAGTCAACTAGGTGACCTATCATTGGGCTCGTCGTCACCTCCTAAGCAGAATCAGAAGATTAAGGCGATAGCATGTGTTGCTATATCACCAGATGAAAAGTTTTTAGCAGTTGGAGAGACAGGTTCACAGCCTAGGATTTTGATTTTTTCATTGGCACCTGATTCTAATGACTTCCCACTTCTCAGTTTGGCTGAGCATAACTTTGGTATATTGGCTTTGAAATTTTCACCAAACTCGAAGTATTTACTCAGTGTTGGTGTGAACCATGATAGTTTCTTATACTTGTGGCGTTTGAACGGTGTGAACACCTCAATTGTTGGTGCCAATCGTTGTACGTCTCAAGTCAATGGCATTTTATGGATCGATAATACGTTCGTCACGTATGGTGTTAGACATATCAAAATATGGAAGTTTGAAGAGTTTGAGTCCAAGTCGATTATTGATGGGAAAAGTGTGATATTAGGGGATTTGTTGAATGGGAACTTCGTGTATGCTACAGGTGATGATATTGATGATGTTTTATTTTTGACTTCTGCAGGTGAGATATGTCATTATAATAGCTCAGCAAACTCTATAAGCTTGAGGCATAGGTTCAAAGACGATGATGTTAAAGTTGGTGCGATATTTACTGATTCATTCACTAATAAGCTCTGGATAGGATCTGACCAGATTGTGCCACTTGATTTGGGAGAACTGCACGTTGACCTGACAAGAGGAAATGACAAGGTACCTGACTCACCAACAAAGATCAAATTTGAACCACATATCACAGCCATAAGTCGGATAAGTGAAAATTTTTTGATTTATTTGACACTAAATGAGGAGATACAATTGTTTGACATCAAGAACTCTACTTCGAAGCATCTAATTGATGCCTTATCCAAGAGTATAACCGGTGTTAAAGTAGCATCGAATGGAAAGTTGATAAGCTGGACTAAAGATGGTGTCATTAAAGTTATTGATCCAAATAATCTAGATGTCAGTTTATTTGGCTCTGTGGAGATAGAAGACGTTCCAAATAAAGTTATAACAAATCATGTTACAGCTTTAGACTTGACACAAAACGACGATATAATAGTTGGTGATGCATATGGAACATTATCAATCTATAATAAAGACAAAGAGCTAATCTTCACAATGCCATCTCATGAGTTCACAATCAATGATCTGACTTATTTCACTGTTGAGAATTTTGAAATAATCGTTAGCATTGGAAGGGATCGTATGATTCAAGTGTTTGCCAAGAGACAGAACGGCGATGACGAGAACATGAACCATCATTCCGAGATTGGATATCAATGGACAATTTTCCAAACACTGGATGATCATAGAGGGAACCTTTTAAAATTGGTATATCAAGATCATAGAATATTAGTCAGCTCAGCAGATAGATCAATTTCGATCCATAGGTTTAATGTTAATGACCAGAATGAGTTGGTGATTGAAAAAGAAAAAACACTCTCTGTTAAAAGCTCACCACTAGCTATGTCATTATATAAAGGTGATATTGTGATTTCCACTAATGACAAAAATATCACAATATATAATGGAGAAACTTTAGAATCCACCAAATCTTTTAAACTTTTCGATAATGAAAACGAATCACTACTTGTGGATAACTTACAAATCACACATGATAATCTGTTGATATGCTCATGCTCTGACAAGAGTATAAGGGCATTCAATTTTTTGAATCACAAGCAACTTTCTGTTAATTGGGGGCATTCAGAAGCTATCAGAGAACTTGTTCTTCTCTCAAATAATCATTTGATATCATTGAGTAATAGTGGCTGCTTATTTGCCTGGTCATTACACAATAAAGCACAATCACCACAAGACTCATCCAAAAGTACGATCCAGAAATATAACGAGCTTGCAACTCCTCCAAAAGTGACAAGAAAAATCAAAAAAACTTCAAGTGTTACGCCGTTATCCAAAAGACAACCATTATCACCATCAGTTGCTAGAACTCCAGCGGCAAGACTTCAATCCACTTCACGACTCACTCCTTCCAAACTAACCAGTTCCACCAAAACCAACTTATCACCAAGCTCACCAAAAAGCACGCCTAGACCCCCATCTCCAAGACTGGCGAATTTACCTAATTCACCAAGTACACCAACCACATCTAGATTCAATACTCGCTCTTCAATTGCCGTCAATTCCAAAACAAGATTATCAGAGCTTCAAAACGAAAAAGTGAAAATTGAAGATTTGATCAGCTATTTGAGAAATTTTAAAACTAATATTGAAGATTACACCATTGGAGAGATTGATACTGTAAAAAGAGAAATTAATGAAATATTTGATGTTGAAGAGCGTTTGCTAAGCATGTTTAGCGAGAAAGTCATTGCTAAATTGGGTGATATGTCTGCTAGTAATTGATAAGGTCAAAGTTTTTATAAAATTGGTCTATTGCTTAATATTTATGTACATAAATACACTGATAGAGCGACGATCTCTATCATATTGCTAATAAATTAAATAAATAAATAATAAATGTGATTGCGGCTAATCATCTTCTTGGTTGTATGTTTGCGGATTCTATTGGAGATTCTTCTTGATTGACGTGGAAAGGTGATTTTTCCCTTCTATTCGAATCGTTATCGTGCTTTTGACCATTTCCAACAACAACATTAACATTTTTCATTCTCTCACTCATAATCTTCTTATCTTCTTCCAGTATTGATTCTTGTTTCCATTTCTCATCGGCCCTTTGTGCCAAAATCTTCATCGCCTCCTGTCTTTGCTTATCTGCAATAAGTGCTTGTAAACTTGGAGGCTCTGGTCTGGTGTGTCTTAGCCACTGAAGCCATCTCGGATGGAGCTTGTAATCAATAAAACTATCTTTTTTGACTCTATACTCAACGATTCTCCTAAACCGACCAACGTGACCTGATATACCTGAGAATTCCCAGTATGAGTTCCCATCGAGATCATACCCCACAAACCATTTCTTCCTGAATGGCACGTTCCTTAGTGACTTCCATTTGTGCCACAGTCTTTGTAGCGGTGTGAGTTTCCCCTTGAGTGGATCCATGCCTATTCCAATACACTTCAACGTGGTAAAATCTCTTCCTTTTGTGTCTATTGTAGTCTCTTTTCTCCAGGTTTAAAGATCGTTTTGGTGACGATCGGAAAAAATGAAATTGTGTTGTTAAGCGCAGCAAGAGGATCGAGATTCCGAGATTCAATAACGAGCTTTCCAACCACAGACGAAAGAAGCTTTAGAAGAGCTGGACCTTTTGACGAGTTTGAGGGTGCAATGGACAACAATGATGGCAAGAAGCAGAAGCTGAGGTATCTCCCACCGATACCCATCCAGATGGTGGACAACGAGAGCGAGGAAGAGGAAGTGGAGGATGTGGTGAACAACACCCAGGTGAACGATCATAACCACAGTAATCAAGTCACAAATAGAAACACTGTGAAAACATGGGCACTGGATGTGAGGATCGGTGACTGTACGATAGTGACGGGGCAAGGTGCTGGTCAGAAGTTTGCTGTCTGGTCAATCACTATTGAAACAAGCAAGAAGGGACAGGTGCACCTTCTAAAGAGATATAGTGAATTTGATGAGCTTAGAAACAAACTAAAAGTGTCATTCCCAAATCACATCAAAGAAATACCCAAACTTCCACCAAAAAAGGCTTTCGGGAACTTGCAAAATGAGTTTTTGGTGAAAAGAAGAAGAGGGTTGGAATATTTTTTGAGTTGTGTGTTGCTTAATCCTGTGTTGGCCAATAGTGACATTGTGAAAGCGTTTGTCTCTGGCTCTTCGAAATGAGCTTTACGCGTGTGGTGTGCTATTTGATGGGTTTGCACGTTTAATAATAATTGATTACACTAGTTTCTGGTTGTCGTTTAGCTTGATAAATACGGTAAGGCCTGTTTTGGCTCGTTTTCAACTCTTTGAAAGATGCTCTTTTGATCAAAGATGCTGAGATAAAAGGCTTTCAAACCAGCTAGCTTAGCCCTGTATACAACTTTTCTAAGTTATGACAATCTCTCTGAAGATGAAATAACGTACGCTACTTTTTACGTAAGCAAATCGATCAACTATTTCTCGGATAAACAAGAACAAAGCACAAACACTTGAAGCTACACCAGTCAACGCTGTCATAAAAACAAGACCTAGAGCTCACTACAAGCAGTGTCAATTGGTCTTTCTTGAAAGGAAACACAAAATGTTCAGCTACGCCAAAGATCTCGTCTCAGGGGCTGTTGGACTCGGTCTTCGAGGCCTCTCAAATATAGACGAGAAGACACATATCGCAGATGACATGTACATCATTCAATATGTTCTCAGGCAAGCGCTTTATCATGCTTCAAATGTCACTAGGGGAAGAGTATCATATTGGTATACGTTTGAAGATGTGGTGAAGAAAAATCCAAACAAGTTGGCCTTGGTGTATCCTAAACCAGTTTCTGGCCAAAAGGGCGATGACGCATTCAAATTGGAAAGCTATACATTTCAAGAGTTGTATGACATTTCACTAAGATTATCAGAGATTTTGGCTCATAGGTATGGTGTTATTGAGGGAGATACGATTGGTGTTGATGCTACAAATAAACCATTATTCATCTTTTTATGGTTTGCCCTATGGAATCTTGGTGCCACCCCGGCTTTTATCAACTATAATACCATTGGGAATCCATTAATCCATTCAATTAAAGTCGCCAACATCTCACAAGTGTTTATCGAGCCTGCAGCTTCTGGTCCAATAAAGCAAACACAACCGGATATTGAAAAGGAATTACCAAAAGTGAAGCTTCATTTCCTAGATGAAGAAGCCATTTTAAAAGAGATCTTGGATCCAAACAGTGTGAAATTCAGACCATTGACCAGAAGAGCCAAAGATAACGATTGGGATACTGCTGCATTGATATATACTTCAGGCACCACTGGGCTACCAAAGCCTGCTATAATGTCCTGGCGTAAAGCTGGTCTTGGTTCTTCGTTATATGGACACATTGTGCGTATCAAGACAGAATCAATTGTTTTCACATCCATGCCTTTATATCATTCCACAGCTGCTGTCTTGGGGCTCTGTACCACATTCAATCAAGGTGCAGCAGTTGCACTATCACCAAAGTTTTCAACAAGTACGATATGGACCCAAGTCAAATTAACAAAGGCAACTCATTTACAATACGTTGGTGAAGTGTGTAGATATTTGCTAAATGCACCAATTCATCCGGATGAAAGATCTCACAATTTACAAGTTGCATATGGTAATGGATTGAGAGCGGATATCTGGAAAGAATTTAAAGTTAGATTTGGGATCAAAGCTATTGGTGAATTCTATGCCGCTACGGAATCACCTATTGCATTAACATCATTTCAAGAAGGTGAATACGGTATTGGTGCTTGCAGAAACTATGGTAAATTGATCAACTACATCTTATCATATCAACAAACTTTGATCAGAATGGACCCAGAAGATAATAGTGTCGAGTACAGAAATGCTAAAGGTTTTTGTGAACGTACCTCACCTGGAGAATCTGGTGAATTGATTATGAAATTATTTTGGGCTAAAAACCCTGAAAAAGTTTTCCAAGGTTATTTAGGTAATAAAAAGGAGACAGAATCAAAGATTATAAGGAATGTTTTCAAAAAAGGTGATGCCTGGTTCAGATCTGGTGATTTGTTGAAAAGCGATGAGAATGGATTATATTTCTTTGTCGATAGATTAGGCGATACTTTTAGATGGAAATCTGAAAATGTTAGTGCTACTGAGGTGGAGAACCAATTTTTCGACAAGGTTCCAGAGATTAGTCAAGTTGTTGTTGTTGGCGTTCGTATACCAAATCATGAAGGAAGAGCAGGTTTTGCCATTGTTGAATTGAAAGATTCCACCACAAAGACACATGAATTTTTATTATCTGACATTTTAGCAGCTTTGAAAAAAGAATTACCAAGATATGCCATACCAATTTTCATCAAATTTGTTGATAAAATAAGAGAATCTGATAATCATAAGATTCCTAAAAAGCAATTCAGAGATCAAAAACTTCCAAGTGGTGAAGATGGTACAGAGACCATATATTGGCTAAAGAATGGGAATTATGAAGTTTTAACGGAGAAAGATTGGGAAAATATCACTGCTGGCAAGGCTAAGCTTTGAAACAAGTGAGTGCATATATGGTACTTATTATATTGGAATTTTATATATATATGATAAATTTATGTAACTATTTATAACTATTAAATAAATGATAGAGTTGATATGATATTCTAGCCAATAGGATCAGGATTAATGGTATTGAAAAAATCTTCAAGAAATCTAATTTGGAAACTTTCAACACTGTATCGACGATTTTATAACGATCTGGATCATCTTTTCCAGATAGGAAAGAACCAGTGTTATAATAATTATCCATCAATTCATCTTTTTCAGCCCAAACATTGAAAAGCCAATTTTCGAAAATTTTCTGTGACATGGCATATTCTTCTTCCGTTTCATCTTCTTTACCAATGGGTATTTCATCAATCTTGAAACTCCTTATGAAAAAATCTACTCTTTCTGGGTTTTTCCCCTGAAGGAAAACTTTTTCAATCTTGTATATATCCTGACCATAATCAGAAGCTTTCAATCCTGAATATGCTAATGTTACGTCATAAACTTCATCCACTGTGTTTCTTAATTTCAACAATGAGAATCTTAAACCAGTGGTTCTTGGTAATAATAAATGTTTGAATGGTTTCCTACCAACTTTTTTAGCATATGCAAATGTCTTTTCCCTGGTGTTTGCACTCATATTTGTTCCCTCTGGGAAAATAATTAAAGAATAAGGCCAAGTGCGTGATTTATCATCACCTTCTGGCCAAACTTGTTTATCTCCAACTTTTGCAAACGTTTGACCTGCAACAGATCCCTTACCTCTAGCATTGGCATCTATACCGGCTAATTGATTGCCCATTGTTTTCTTATCCGTATCCCATTTTCTTGATAAAAAGATGAAATCATAATTCTTCATACCATATCCCAAAATTGGCAAGTTGCGCAACGAAGCTTTCAACACAATATAAACAAACCCGCTCAGTTTAGCGGTATATGTCAACCACCATAAAAAGACCCAATCCGTGTATATCTGATGGTTTGCAATCAAAACAGTATTTGCAGGTTGTAGTGTTTCCAACTTACCGCTTGTTGGGTTCACAGTGATACGTGAAGGAGGGATCGATTTAGAATCGGTAACGACTCTTATATTGATGGGGCCCTTTGAGGCAAAATTCACAACAGATGTCAACAAAACGATGAAATGCTCTTTAGTATGAGACAACCATGCTTGTAGCAGTTCTTTATCGCCAAACGTGAATATGATTCCAATGAACTGAGACGTCACGATGGATAAACAACCAGCCAAAAACACTAAAACATTCACTATTGTCTTTGCGATGCCCAAAACTGTCATTGTTCCGCTATTAGAGGCGATTCCCTTTATGATGATCTGACTTTCGAAAGATTGAAGACTTTTGAACTATAGCGGTCCCAGCACTTTTTAAAGTGAACTATTATAATCTAACAACACTGGCAACCTGACAAACACTTGTTGAGTTCAGAGCCGACAGATGGCCGCCACGGAACGGTTTGTGATGATGTTTGTTGAGAAATCGGAATGGAGTTGAGGGCTTGTTAGGCCACGCAGGGTATAAAGATGGTGAGACTTATATAGTTGACACATAACAAAGAACTACAATATCATCATCGACACTAATGGGGTGTATATATAATACTCTATACTCTTTGTTTAGCCACCGTAGATACCACCACTTTCAAAGATGCTCTTGATTTGGTGGATGGTGTAGCCTTTGTTCAAGGCCAGTTGAAGCAAGATACGACATTTTTGTGGGTTCAAGTAACCACCGGCAATGGCACCTTCGTAGACTTTACCATTGTCATTCTTTGGCAAAGATGCTCTTGGAACAGTACCATCCATGGATCTCTTGGAGTACACCACTGGGATGTTATATTTGTGCCAAACCCATTTCAAGATTTCATTAGTTTCATCGGTTAATGACCCAGCACCAGAACAGGCGAAGACTAGGGCTTTGGAATCCATTTGCTGGACGGCTAGTTCGATGAGTTGTGGGTTGAATCCTTGGTAGTTGAAAAGAATGGTGACTTCTGGGAATTCGTGTCTTCTTTTGGCAGAAGCTGGATTGGAACTGAATTGTAAATTATCTGTCAAGTGTAAAGAGTCAATTTCAAAAGATAAAGAACTTGGGAATGGTTTGGATGGTGGGTAATAATAATGGACCTCATTATCAACAAAACTACCCAAGTAACCTTGTCCTATGGATTTGAAAGTATCTAAAGAATTGGCATTTGATTTGGTGATGTAAAACCCACTACCAATAGAATCGTTCAATACAACCAAAACACCTCTACCTTTGGATTTTTCGTTAGCTGAAACGGCAACAGCTTGATATAAGTTGAATGAACCATCCGATGAAATACTTGAATGTGGGCGCATGGATCCAGTGATAACGATAACGATATCTGGATAGCTAACGGTTAGTTCCAAGAAGAAGGCGGTTTCTTCTAAAGAATCAGTACCATGAGTAATGACAAAGCTTTTGATACCTTCTTCTTCGTAAGATCTTTTGATTTCTCTATGTAATAATAACAAATGAGTGGAATTTATCTCTTTAGAATCCAAATTGACAATTTGTTGATATTTCAAATGGGCAATAGTGGCCAAGTCTGGAACTGATTTGACCAAGTCTTCAATGTTTAGATCAACTTGATAACCAGCGGTTTGGGTTCCTGTACTACCTTTTGATGCAATAGTACCACCTGTACCAAAGATTTTCACCACAGGAAGGGAGTTATCGTGAGAATCGATATCGATTTCGTTGGCCTTGTTGGTGGTGATGGAGACGTCTTGGTTGGTCATGATGTGTATAAATAAGCTGATAGGAATATAGTATATGCTAACTCAATCAATAGTGATAAAATTGATGGTAAGTTGTCAACATATAATATTACTCGTACTGGTTGAATTTTTTTTCCAGAAATTGAACGGTTTAGTTGACTCGTGCAGCATGGAAAAAGAAAACCCTTCAACTGAAAAGCTTAACCCAGTGTCAAATTGTGGTTAAAAAATCCGTTAAAGTCGTTTGCTCGTTTCTGTAGTTGGTTAATATAATCCATAAGTTCCCCAGTTCAAACAGCTGGTCTTCCCCGATGCAAAATGAGTTACTTGTTCAGTATAGGAAGAGTCAACTTTTTGGCACTTTCAGCCATCTTGTCCAGAACAAACCCCGGAGCTAATCCACGTATACAAAAGTGAGAATTTAGCAAATACACGGCAATTAGCATACTAAGTAGAGCCTTCTGGTGTATGATGTCTTAAAAGATGGTAATTTTGCCTCTATAGCTGTTTAACCATCATTATACCGATGGTCTAGGACCGGCGAACTGGACATATGGGGAACATTTCCGAAAAAAGTCTCCTCCCAGACCGGTTTGAGAACAGAAATCCGATCGCATAGGTAAAATCATGGGAGACCTAGTCTACGAGACTCGAGATACGGAAGTATGTTTCCAGGCCCTTTTTTTTGGTTCCAATATCTAACTTGAACCTTTAAATAATGACCTTTTCCCCTTCAAGTGGTGAAATAAATTAGGAAGACCGTTATGGATCTATAATTGAAGTGAATGAACTATTGTAAACAGAAGTGAATGCAAAATAGAATTATAGAAAAGGTCAGATCCAGATGCCCGCTTCGAGGAAATTGAAGGCCCAAGAAGAAGATCAAAAGTCTGATATCTCTCTAGCAAGTTTGAACTCAACAGATGCCAACTACAACGAAGAAACAACACACCCAGCTCCTCAGGCTTATATAGCGGATGCTACCACTCAAGAACAAGCAGACAGTGCTTCCACTCATCATTCAAGACAACCATCGTTCCATGATTCATTTTCCGCTATATCATTAAGCTCGTCGGGCTCAAACGCAGAAGAGCCAAGCCCACACGACCCAGTCGCTATCACATCTACAATCAATGCTAAAACACACACGAATGCCTCGTCGTTGAACGATAAATCTTTACAAAGGCCCCGTAAAGAACGTCGTGGACTATTGGCTCAATTTTCACTAATCCCTGAATTTAAAGATGCAAGACAATATCCTGAAAAATTGAAATACACTATTGTGTTTATGGTTGCATTTTCTGCTATGATTGGACCTATGGGTACTTCGATCATTCTACCGGCTATTGAGGATATCAAAGAAGAATTACAAACAACCACAATGATGGTGAATGTTTCTGTGGGGATTTATTTATTATCTCTTGGTGTGTTCCCATTATGGTGGTCGGCATTTAGTGAAAAATTTGGAAGACGATCAATATATATCTCATCATTTACATTATACATTGCATTTAGCATTGGTTGTGCTCTTTCACCAAATATCAACACATTGATTGGATTTAGAGTTTTGTCTGGTGGTTGTTCTGCTAGTGTACAAAGTGTCGGTGCTGGTACAATTGCCGATATTTATGCACCTGAGCAAAGAGGTCGAAGCTTAGGTTATTACTACTTGGGACCTCTTATGGCACCTCTATTAAGTCCCATCATTGGCTCTTTGCTATTGACGAGATGGAATTGGAGATCAACCCAATATTTTTTACTGATCATGGCAGTTGTGTTAGCTATGATGGTAACTTTTTTATTACCAGAAACATTAAGAACTCAAGATAATAAGGCATTCGTTGCTAAGATCTTGGCTGAAAGAAGATCAAACAAAGTTAAACAAGACGTGGAATCTCAAAACAATATTGCAAATACTTCTGATGAAAGTGATGATCAACAAACGAATCATACGAAACTTGAACCAAACTCATCAAATGATAGAGCCGAGATTGAAAGAGTCGTTTCAAGGGTATCAATGAGAAACCAATCTACTTTCGACGTTAATGATAATAATGACGACGCACAAGATGCAGTTGCTCCTGAATTGTTTAGAGTGCAAACTACAACTAATGATCCAAGACTTGCTGAAATCAAACAAAATGATTTAGCGAAAATGAAGACCGAAATCGAACAAGAATTAGAATCAACATCAACGAAAACTCAAATTCTCCGGAAAGAACTGTATGATTATACTTTCAAACCTTTAAAATCATTGATTTTCTTGAAATATCCACCTGTGGGTCTTGCCATTTCATTCTCTGCCATTTCATTTGGGATCTTATATTTCGTCAATATGACCATTGAATATGAATATGCTCGATCTCCATATAACTGGAAATCTTTATACGTTGGGTTTGCATACATTCCAAACTCTGTTAGTTATATCTTTGCATCTATTTTCGGTGGGAAATGGACAGATTCATTAATGAGGAAAGATAAAGAGAAAAATGGATTTTATTCACCAGAATCAAGATTATCATGGAATATCTTTTCAGCTGTTATATCTTTCCCAATTGCTCTATTGATCATTGGTTGGTGTTTCCATTTCCATACACAATGGGTCACACCACTGATTGGAACAGCTATCTTTGGTTACTCCAGTATGATGACCATTGGTCCCGTGGTGACTTATTTGGTTGATTCATTACCAGGTCGTGGTGCCACGGGTGTTGCATTGAATAATTTTGTTAGACAGATCTTTGCCACTGCTGCTGTTTTCATCTCTGAACCTATGATCAAAGGTATGAAACCTGGTCCAATGTATAGTTTACTTGCTGGTGTTATTGTTCTTTGGGCATCTGTCTTGGTTTTGATCAAAAAGAAAGGGACATATTGGAGAGAAACTTATGACTTGCAAAAATTGTACGATTCATTGGAGTGAACAAAAAGTCCTGTTTTCACTGATTCATATTTATTTCATATATATATTTATACATTTTCTAATATTGTTTATCTCGTATACTATATAATAATGTACACCTTAGCTTTGTACAACCTCAATTCTTATAGTCCATAAATTTGACCTATATAATTATTGGCAAATTCTAAACGCCCATTTCAGCTTACCCACCCGCACATTCTTGAGCTCACAACCCAATACAAAATAACTCACGTAGCCCCCTTCTGGCTCGATTCAAATGTTCCAGCTCTGATGTTTCGGTCAAATAGTTGTTTCAATATAATCAAGAAATATTCGGTATGGACTAAAATCCCGGTTCGGGCCACGATGAAACATCTTTGTGACACTTTTTTATACAATGATCAAACTATTCGAAAAGAGGAAAAGGTACGATTGAACGATTGTTTGACTATATATAATCAGCATGTATGCCATTTTGAGTTTTTGTAGCACAAGATAATCGCTTCTTAAATCAGTACAAGTCACAAGTACAGCTGTTTATCTAATACATCTATTAATACGAATTTAAAAATGTTTATCAGTGTTTTATGGTTCACACTTAAAAGAATGCCTCGCATTTTGATGCTTCTTTTC
The DNA here is from genome assembly GCA_030574735.1 of Hansenula sydowiorum. Classification (NCBI taxonomy): domain Eukaryota; kingdom Fungi; phylum Ascomycota; class Saccharomycetes; order Phaffomycetales; family Wickerhamomycetaceae; genus Hansenula; species Hansenula sydowiorum. Next base: position 17,992 of record JAJMFN010000398.1, read on the forward strand.
CTCTTCATTTCCGTTTTCCTTTTAGCTTTCCTATTGCTAGGATGCTCATCCACATCATCCACTTATTCCTCGATTTTCTTGATCCGTTATGAATTTAATGAATCATCATCATTATACCCATTGATCAAATCAAATTATGCAAACAAAAATTTGACAGATTATGAAAAATTAAAGGTCACATCTGGTTATTTGGGTATTTGTGTGCATTTAAACGATAATGTGTCATGTACTTCAAAGTCTGATCTTTCTACAATTGGTCAAACTGCAATCCCATTATATACAGCTTCTTCAAATTCAAGTTCCACAGATATTGATCTTGTTTCTTTAGGTTCACAATTTTCAAATGATATCAACCACCCATATGTCTTAATAGCCACTATCATCTTGACCATTGTTTTATTTTTGACATTGACCTATATGATCATTCCAGGTCTACCTTTTAAAAATATGGTCAACAAATTCAACTTGGTGTTAGCACCTACCACAACATTACTTTGGGGGCTAGGAGCAATGTGGGCACATGTTGCACAGCATGCTGGTAAGAATCTCGTGCAAAGTGCAAGTATGGACATAATCATGGCACATGTTGGTAAGAAAGCTGAAGCTATGACATGGACACCATTTGCCTTTTTATTGATTGTTTCTCTTGGAGTTATATGGTTACATCTTAGAGACCTCAGAAGACAAATTGAAGAGGTTGATCCAAAGGTTTGAGTACCTCTCATCACTTTGAAGCAACACATCGCACACTTAATACCAATTTTTATATATGTTGCAAAATCCAGGACGTTATATGTTGAGCTGTTTGTGTAGGAAAGTTTGACACTTTCATAGGTGGATAGTCGCCAGCGATTGCAAACCCATGAGGAATCTCCTTTTTGGAAGTGAATTGTAGAAATTTATAATCTGGGTCATTTCTACCTTTCAAATCTTGTTTATATTTCGCTATATCCTCTTTAGTATAAAACTTATCCTCGGGTCCTGTTATTAAAAAAGTAGATTTGTTGACATATTCAAACACATTTGTAGGGATAAGTAACGGGTGTACAGCGACGACTGTTTTAATTCTTTCGTCTTCGTCCTCAACAGCTGCTCTCAACACGGCATTGCAACCAAATGAAAACCCAATAAGGATGGCACTTGATACTTCATGTGTTGTCAACAATTCTTCAATTGCATCTTTAACAACGATCCAGTTCGAGGTTGGTTGGAATTTCCCTTCGTTGAAAGCTCCAAATATAGAATGGGACTGTATCCAATATTGTACTTTAATATTAGCAGCGACTTCGAATGTCAAATTTTTGAACCTATCAATAAATGAAGGGGGTTCTTGTGGTTCAGGTATAGTTGTCAAAGTTGAATCCAAGACATCTTCAAAATAGATATCAAGCACTGCAACAACACACCCAGTTCTAATTGAATAAGCATCCGCGAGTTTCTTATTGTTTATACTCAATCCCTTGGAGTTGGGTATGATAACCACCATGGAGTTCTCCTTTGTATGCAATTCATAGTCAATCTTGCCATAATTATCCAAATCTATATCTGTGATTGGATACGTTAAGTAAACTGTACAATTTGAATTCTTCAATTTGAATTCATAGCCTCTCGGTTTGGGAGATTGGGGTTCTTTAAACACTGAGTTCTGCCTTGAAGAGACCGGTGAGTCTAGCACATCGTCGAAAGAGTCGTTTGAATTCAAGGAGTTCAAATCACTCGCAGTATTGTTGTTATAAGCTCTATTCGGAGTGGCAGCGTCAAAATCCCTACTCAATGAGATGTCACCTTCCAACGAGTCGTCCATGAATGAAGAGTCGAACTCTGGGTAAACCTTTGGATACGCCGACTTTGGCACTCTTATGTGATCTTTTGAAGACATCTCTGGTGGTACTCGTTTAGTTCTGATCTTGTGATGGTGTTGTTCAATCTCTTTTTTGTTTTTTTCGTGGAATCTCTTCTCTCTCCAGAATCTCAACTACAAAATCTTTTATTTATATCATGAAAATCATTTTCTTGTTTTAAACAGATGTATATAATTATTTTGTTTTTTCAAATGAATATGCACAGACACTCTCTATCTCCCTGAGGTGAGAATTGTATTGCAGTATTATTTTTGTTGTATAGTTTGAATATATGATTATAAAGTTCTCTCTAATCCAATGATGAAGCACCAGTAATGATATCAACCAATTCGTTGGTGATAACGGCTTGTCTGGTTCTGTTATATAAGATAGAGTATCTGGTGATCATATCACCAGCATTCTTGGAAGCGTTATCCATAGCGTTTCTTCTAGCGGAGACTTCTGAAGCGTAACCATCAGCTAATGAGGTGAAGATGGCATTGGCTAATGAGAATTCAGACAAAGTTTCTGGAACTTTGGCATCTTGGTCAACTTCGTATTGGGATAAAGCTGGTGATTGTCCAATTGATTCGGCATCGAACAAAGGTTTGATGGTTGGTTCGAAAGAAACACCTGTAACGAATTTGTTGTAGTAAAGTTCAACGTTTGAGTATTTTTTGTTCAATTGGAAGATTTGATCAGAGATCAAAGCAGCATCGTTGAAAGTTGGTGGTTCTTTACCAACACCGTTGAAAGCTAAAACAAAGTTACTGGCATTAGTTCTGTTCAATTGAGCTCTAACTTTATCACCAATAGCAACAACATCAACATTGTTGTCTAATTCGGCAATTCTCTTTCTAGCAGCTTTGGCAATTGAAGAATGAATCGAACCACATAAACCTTTATCAGATGAGATAACAATCAACAAGTTTTTTGGTTCTTCAGATTCTACAGCTGCAGTTTCAGCATGTTTGTAAACTTCTCTGTCGGCAGAATCATAAACTCTAGCGTTGTTTTTGGCACGTTCAGCTTTGGACAATCTTGTAGAAGCAACAATTTTCATGGTGTTGGTGATTTTTTCAATGTTCTTAATGGATTTCAAACGAGTTTCAATATCACGTAAAGTGGCATAGTTTCTAAAAAATTGGTTAGTATTATTATATGGGTGATTTTAATACCACAGAAGGTCACAATGGAGATGGAAGGTCCATGTTTATTCATCAACATGTCAATTGTCATGATATGATGATTTCGAGTTCGTTTAATGGGTCAAAAAGGGCCAATTCTTCCAAATCTCTGATACACCCATTCTTTAGATCCCCTTAACGAAAATTCAACCCCCTCTCAATTGGCCATTCTGTGGTGGAACTTGAGTTTTAAACCTACCTTGTTTGACGGGAAGCTGTACGAACAGCATTGGTACCTAAACTGGCGAACATCTTGATAATCCAGTGTCGTACTGTTGGTGTCTTATTTCTTCAAATCAACAAAACAAGTTGTTCTTTAAACCTTTTTTTTTCGGCCAAATTCTCAAGGGGGTTTTTCGTCAAGTTGGAAATTTTGAGAAGCTGAGCCAATTGGATCGCGGGCGTGCCCGGAACAGCCAGAATTGTGCGGTAGGGCCACTACACACATAGGTATTTTTGATAACTTCCAATATTGGAAACTTTACGAATTGAAACACTTGAAGAATATGTATTGGCTATATTGGCTGCGTTGGCTATGGTCTGTAGTAGCTTGGTGCGATGAATGGCTGCTTCGCAACGGTGGCCTCTCTCAGCTTGTTTCTTATCTTGATTAGGACTGGTGTGCCAGACTTGTGGAACCCTCTTTCAATATAAGCTTGACCAATATTCAAACGCTCAGGTAATGAAGGACTTAGACTACCAGAAGTGACAGCCCCAATCTTCCTTTCCGAGTCCTCTTTGCTAAAGATCTCACATCCTTCCCTTGGTGCCGGACCTTTGGAAGTGAAGCCAACTCTTTGTTGCTTGACAAGCGAACGGTCTGCTAATTGTGAAAGAATTTTAGAAGAACCGTTGAATTTTGAAACAGCTGGGTCTCTTCTGTTTTTGGCAATAACCCAGGATAAGGCACCTTCAACTGGTGTGATTGTTTCATTCAAATCATGCCCGTATAAACACATGCCAGCTTCTAATCTTAATGAATCTCTAGCAGCTAACCCAATTGGCTTCACAGCTTCATTTGCGAGAAGCTCCTCGGTAAAATCAATGGCAATGCTCTTGGGGATTGAAAGTTCAAACCCATCTTCACCGGTGTAACCACCTCTTGCCAAATGGATTTGTTCATTGTTGAAACCTGGAATACTTATAAATTTTGAGTTCCCAAAGAAAATCTTACTCAAATCGTCCTTGGTGAAATTTTGTAATATCTTAGCAGCTTTTGGACCTTGTAATGCAATCAATGCATTATCAATTGGTTCGAACTGAACATCATATGGTTTGGCTTCTTCTTTGAAAAAAGCTAAATCTTTTTCTCTTGTACCAGCATTGGTGACAAGATAAAAATTCTTGTCATCATTGTGTTTGGTGACAATAGTATCATCGATAATACCACCTTCATTGTTTAATAAAACGGTCAATTGATTAGTCCATGGTTTCAAACTTTTAAAATCAGATGGTGTAATTTTGTCTAAAAAGGGGATAACATCATCACCTTTCAAATTTTGTTGTAGCATATGACTAACGTCAAAGATACCAGCATTGGATCTAACCCATTTGTGTGAGTCTATATGACTTTGACCTTTGTACAACACTGGCATGGCATAACCTGCAAAATCAACAATATCAGCCCCATATCTGACGTGTAAATCGTACAATGGGGTCTTCTTCAACCCATTGGCAGCTGTGGAGTAGGCTTTTTTAAACATAAGTCTTTGGTATTGTGATATCTTGGATCAATAGTTCCAGTATCCTACGAATAAATTGGGAAAAGACAAAGGATAAATTGAAGCAAATTTAAAGCTTTTTAACTGTTTGAATCAAGATCCCCAGAGCCAGACAGAGTCAAACGAATCGGAGTAAAGACAGAGTCAGCGCCTAATGCCTGCGCGAATGTGTTTTGCACTGTGAAACCTATCAAGTTATCCATTATAAACAATAATACTGAACTTTGTAACCAGATTCTTAGTGGATCCACGGCCAGAATGTCACAACACTGGACCAAGTCACCTCTTCCTTACTTTGTCACTATTCATGACGAGTCAGAAGTAAGCCCAACCACTTTCTCAAACGCCAAAAGAAACTCACTATTGGCACCGAATATTTCGGATTCTCATATCAACTCAACCGCTTCTATACTAGCCACTTCCAAAAAATATTATCCTGAGATTAAGTATGTTTTCCAAGATGACTTGGACTATTATAATATTGAGAACATAGTTGGGGAAGATGAAGAGGCAATTGTGCTTGAGATGGATTCCAAGGGAGAAAATGTTGAAAATTATAAATCTCTTGCACCAGCTTCACAAATATTGGATGTTTCAGTAGACGATAAGAATTCAACAAAGAGAATTACCATTAGATCCACTAAAGCTGAATTGGAGAACCTGGATTCATTGAAACCCGATAAAGATCTGATGTATATCAAGAATTTAGCAAATCTTTATAAACTTAGAAGTCAACAATTGGAATCGATAATTTGAAAAGAAAGATTGGATTTGAATGTCATTCATTACTATACTATTACACCTATATTACATCATATCATTGATATTCACAGGCATTTCATCGATCTGGGTACTATAATACTGTTCAATATCATGCAAAGGTTGAACATCTTCAGTTGTGACAAAATTAATCGCAACACCTTTTCTCCCAAATCTACCAGATCTACCAATTCTATGAATATAATTCTCACGATCAGTTGGTAAATCATAATTGATCACAAGAGAAACTTGTTGTACATCAATACCTCTAGCCCAAACATCTGTGGAGATTAAAACTCTGGAATTACCCAATCTGAAATCATTCATGATTTGATCTCTTTCATCTTGTTTCATATCACCATGCATGGCAACAACTGTGAAATTTGATTCTCTCATTTTTTCAGATAACCAATCAACTTTTTTCTTGGTATTGCAAAAAATAACAGCTTGTGTAATTGTCAAAGAATCATAAAGATCACATAAAGTGTCAAATTTCCAATCTTCCTTTTCCACTGCAATGAAATATTGTTTAATACCTTCTAAAGTCAATTCATCTCTTTTAACTAGAATCTTTACTGGATCTGTAGTAAATTTGGATGTCATATCTAAAACATCTTTTGGTAATGTGGCACTAACAACAACAACTTGAGTACCCGCTGGTAGTTGTCTATAGATATCATAAATTTGCTCTTTAAACCCTTTACTTAACAATTCGTCAGCTTCATCAAGAATCAACATCTTTACATTTCTAGTATTCAAATTTCTTCTTTTAACCATATCCAGCACTCTACCTGGTGTACCACTCACTATATGTTGGCCTTTAGCTAAAGCCTTGATATCAGTGCCAACATTTGTACCACCAATACAAGCATGACATTGGACATTCATATAATCACCAAGTGCCTTGATAACATTTTGAATTTGAATGGCTAATTCTCTTGTAGGACTTAGCACTAGAGCTTGTGTTTCACGATTTCTCGAGTCAACAGCCTCCAACATCCCAATAGTGAAAGTGGCAGTCTTACCAGTACCTGACTGGGCTTGAGCAATGGTGTCTCTCCCACTTATGATTTGCATAATAGCTCTTGATTGAATGGCTGATGGTGCTTCAAACCCATAACCATAGATCCCTTTCAAAAGATCGTCTTTCAAGTCCATTTCTTCGAACGAAGACACGACTTGAACACTTTTGGAAGTCTTGAACTCCAATCCAGCATCTGCTTCTCTATCAAACTCCATTTCCCACAACTATTGGCCCTAATTATCTTGATCAAACCAACTAAAAGAGATTATTTGTACTTAAAATTTTGACATTATTTTTCCTTTCGGTATCGGCCACTACTTCACCATTCTGCGCGTACCATTCAACTTTTCCAAGTCGTTTACACAGTATAAAACAATGATATTTGAGCTCTCTTGAGACTATTGAAGATCAGGTGAGAGATTAAAAGGCTCATGATGACATCGGGCTTGAAATCTGCTGTGATACTAGTCGGTGGTGGCCATGCCGCAGGGAAAGTGAGTTGATTTGAGGTGTGAAAAGGTGGTGAGGAATGTTTTATCTAACTCATCATATTAGAAAACAGTATGTGAAAAAATAAAAGCAAATGTTTTAGAGATCAGTACCAATCCAATAGAAGTCGAGATACTGGATCTGGATACATACGTTAGCGAATTGGATAGGAAATCTACGGGGCCTACGAGATTCAGTTGTTCTGATTTACTCAAAGATTTAGAAAAAGTTGAAAAAAGATCAGATACCAAAAAATTGATACTTATTGCTGGTTTGTATTCACTTTATGACAAAAGGTTGAGATCAATAGCGTCCATGAAATTATTCATTGACTGTGATGCTGACACAAGATTGTCCAGATGGAGTATGTCGATACTACAAGAATGTCCGATATAGATGAAAATGAATACTAACAAGTTTCTAATAGTTACACAAGATACATTGAAAGGGCAAACTCCATTATCTGAAATATTAGAAAACTATCTGACAAGAGCAAGACCTGAATTCAACGAATTCATCTTACCAACTAAAGAATATGCAGATGTCATATTACCTTCCGATGAGGAAACTAGTGGTATTTCATTAATTTGCGATGGTATTGAGCCTTTATTCAACAAATCTTCCTCCAAGCTATCGTCTAGAATTTTATATCCAAGATATGATATGGAGGCATCAGATCCACAAAATCCATTGAACTACCAAGCCCAGGATCCAAATAGATTTTATGATCTATCTTGAGTGTTATTAGTCTTGGTTAACATCTTGTGTCTGATTTATTCTTGGCTCTTTCAAGAATCATCTGTTCATTCAATTTACCCCTTAGGGCTGCATTTTTAAGACGTTGTGCTGTAGCTGAATTTATCTCGATCCCACTTTTTTGTAAAGAATCAAGAGCTTGTCTCACATTCACACTAATCGAATCTGACCCAATGGTCTTGGATTCTTCATATTCGCGTAATAATCTCTTACCTGTAGATGAGTTTTTAGCTTGGACCCTTACAACAAATAGGTCCGATACAATAGTACCTTCCTCGCTGTCTCTTCTAAACTTCAATTGTAATTTACCATCAATCTTCACCAATGCCAACTTCTTATCATCATTCAAGATCCTAAACCAAACACCTTCATTTGGCAAAGGAACCCTTTCAAATTGTAGAGTCTGATATGGACCAATAGCTTCACTCTTACAATCAAGATCACCATTGTCGTTCAAAGATAGGTATTTGTCCGATGGGGTCTTCAATGCAATCTTGGTTCTATTTGGGTTCACGTCACCAGTATTAGCAAAAGAAACAGATACGGCTAGGAAAACTTGTTGAACGTCCCCTGGCTCAGTTCTATGAATATCAGCATGATACACCAAAGGGCTTATATCGTCACTTTCAAAATTGATACTTTCTGATTGATCAGCTATGCGAACCTCTTTAGACGGACGAACGTCTCCTAAAATGTCTGGGGTCACGACTAATGGGGGTTGATTTAAATGCTCGTAGTCGCCTGTTCTCTCGTACGTTGTCAATATGACAGGTCCATTGATATCTGAAAATGTTGTAGCTGTAGTCCAGCTTGACTCTATCAATGAGGGATCGATCTTCTGTTTCGTGGCAGTTGGTCTAGCGGCTCTCTTCACAGCTTTTTGCTTCTTCGGCTTGTCGCCTTTGAACGACAACTTGGACACCATGGTGAGCTTCTTAGCTGAGAATAGGGCAAAAGTTCTGCTTCTTGTTTGTTGAGATCTGTTTTTCACTCTTGAATTCCGGGACAATAACAAAGTTGAGAATTCATCTCCAAAACTCAAACAACAACATTACAATTAAAAGAACCCTCTACAGACTGCTGTGCTCTCCACCTCTTATGACCATCTTCAGTACCAAGCACTCACCGGACATCTTGGGATAAAAGATTGGATGCTGAAACATCACAACACACCTTTTCTCTAAGAAATGCCGCTCTACGCTCGCTCATATACCCAGATCGCTTTGTTTTAGAAGCTTAAAGGTCTTTGATACTGATCACTTTGAGATGATTCAGGTCTTTTGGAGAATTGAAGACGGAAAGGACCCAGCATTCAGGTGGATACTACTGGATGCTCCCTATCATCAAGTTTGGTCATATGAGTCAGTCTAAGAGAATGTTTACACGAATGACTGGACTGTTCAATGAAGATTAGAGAAAAAAAGCTGAAGTGGAGGTTGCATTGATATGCAATCCATTCTGTTTGATAATGGTTTGATTCTACTGAAAGCCAAAAAGTGATAATTGCTATGGGATTGACATTTGATCTATAAAATGCTGAACAATAACAACAATGGAAGGGATCACTAGAATTTTGTTAGATGTTTTGTTAGTATTTCTTATCAATGGAAAAATAAAGGTTTCAAAAGATACATACTTTTCTATTATGGAAGAAAAACCTGCTAACTGCACTGGGCTAGGGTACAATCAACAGATAAAAAAAGAACCAAAGTTTCTTATAACGGAAGAAAATCTTGCTAACCGAACTGGGCTAAGGTTCAATCAACAGATGAAAAAAAACCGTGGGGGAAAGTCAATCAGAGCTTGTCAAAGCAAATGAACGCCTTTACTGACAAGTGGATTATCTTCATTTCCTTCACCCACCAAAGTGAGCTCTCCAAATTTCACTTTGTATCAGACCTTGGAATATGAAAAACAGTAAGTTGAATATGACAAGACTCGGTTGATAAATCAAATCAATTTCATGTGCTGTTCTGGGATTCCACCACAGGTGTTAGTCAATGCGTAAATCATCAGGCCCAAGTTTAGAAAGATCAGTTGCTCTTCGGTTGACGGTCCAAATCTGAAATTAACTAAGCTTTTCATCCTGTCTCATACATCATGACAGCTCCCCAGCTCACTACTCTATGAGAGATTTGAATACCCGGTATTTCAATCAAAATTCTATCCTTACCTTAACGTTTCTCATTCATTTCAATGGGTTGTTCCTCTACCTCATTAGTCACAGTTAAAACTCCCAGAAAAGCACATGGTAAAGCCTTTACTAAATAACCACTCCTCAAAACAATGTATCTTCAGATTAACAAAATGCATCACTGTGGTGTGTAAGATCATCAAATGGGAAACTGGCTGTGGTATCGTTCAAAGAATCAAAGCATGGAGGCTTTATAGAATTCAACTTTCGGGACCAAAAATATAGCTTGACCACATTTGAAATATGACGGACATCCAAGTGTTTGGTATGGTATCAATCGATGCTTCGAGGATAACGAAAAGAAATAGCATTGTCTTTAGCTTCCATCTGTTAAACACTGCAAACACGTTGATCATCTGAAAGCTCCAATCTCCAAAGGATTCACTCCGTCGATCCACTTCAACAACCACTGAAGGCTAATAATCACCAATGACGGACCGTGAATAATGAAAGATATCGATACCTAAGGACACATATCCTCACCCATAGGGGATCCCTTTCAGAAAGGGATAGATCATCTTCCAAGCTCACATGATGAAAAAAGCTCGTGGCGTTCAGTCTCTCTCCAGAGCTCACCAATCTCAATAGAACCGTCTTCTGACCACATGAAGCATGGGAAACATCAAGTTGCATAAGAGCCACCAATCTATATCGTGTCACCACTGGGCAAATAATATCACCAAAACCATGCTAAACCTCAACATCTAGAAACTGGAAGACTCACATCGTGGAAGTTAAGTTTGTGGAACAAGGAAGAAAAAAGAGGAATGAGAGACATTAGGGAAAGAAAGTGAAAGATTGGGATTTCGAAGGAATTTAAGCAATTTCAGAAATTACAAATTGTTCCACAAAGTGAATTGAGAGACACAAAAACAAAAATATGTGTACAAACTCGAAATTGTTGGGCTTTCTATGTCATAGAACACATACTAGAAGGATCCATGATGTCACTAGATGTCCAAGAATTATTGTTTTCCATTAGTGAGCTCATATTTGTGTAAAGTTGTCGTGTCAATCTGAGATTTTGGGGAATCTAGAATGTCTATATGCATAAGTGTAGGCATTGTATGTTCTATTTGAGAAGAAGAAAAGCTTTCAAAAAGTCATAAGTGAAAAATTAACGAACACAGGAAGGTGAAGTATCACTGGCTATATAGCGTTGACACAACGGGCTTTACCTTTTGTAGTACCAATTTTGGTGATGGTAGGTCGATTGTGAGATCTCGGTGATTGATGGTGGTCCAACTTTGTGTAAAACGACACAACAAGCTACGAAAACAACAGCAATGAAGGTAAATATTCGAATTCACAGCTCCAATTGGATTATATAGTATCTGTGAGAAAGAGTGTATTCAAAAGTTCCACTTTGTGACATGATTATAGCACTATATACGTATGAAGTCGGTTGAATGAGAGATACATCTGGTAGTATAACCCTTGAATATCCTTACTGGTATTGTAGACTGTTGGGATAGTGATACTTCTGTATAAACTTCAGATAGTACAATGAATAACCGTATATATGTTTCACATCGGCTGTCACATTAGATCCACTGTCAATTGTATTGACCTAGCATTAAATAAACATTAATAAAATCTTCCTAGCTACACATGTTGAGGATGTTTCAATTTCTGAGCTGCTCATCTATGATTATACACATGGGCACAGTTATCCTATATCTATGTACGCCTCGTTATACTACTAGCATAGACACATTCTTGTCTAGCCAGCCCTTATGACTAGGCACCTATTGTTCATACTTGTTATGTGCCGAGAAAGCTACTTTAAAGAGCCATCCTTTATCCAAATGTGTCAGTGACAGCAGATAGATCTCGTGATACAAGAATGATATCCTCGTACTCCAAGCATGGCACCTTGAATCAACAAATTCAATTGTCTGTTGGTTTGAAGAGATCGTAATGTTTATATCTTCGGATCCTCGAGTCCTTTTATTGGAAAAGCTCTTCGGTTCGGCCAGTAAAAGCTGAAATTTATATGCTTGAAAGAAAGCTTTGAAAGCTTGTAAGACAACTCCTTTAAGCTTCTTCTAGTAAGACCAAAACCTCATTCAAGATGCTACGTGCCCAAAAATGCTCTTTCTCATTAGGTAGAAGAGGTATAAAAACAGTTCATAAGGAGATCAGGTTCTCCAATAGTGCCAGAATTGCAGTTTTACAAGGTGCATCCAAAGTGTATCGAGCAGTGTCGGTAACCTTGGGTCCTAAAGGTCGTAATGTTTTAATGGAACAGAAATATAACTTCCCAAAAATCACCAAAGATGGTTATTCTATTGCACAGGAACTAAGTTTTGGAAACAAATTCGAAAACATGGGATGTCAACTGTTGAAAGATGTTACAAATAGATCAAATCTTGAATCTGGAGATGGGACAACAACCTCTACAGTGTTGGCTTACAATATATTGAGCAACTCTTTAAGACATGTTAGCACTGGTGCAAACCCAACAGAAATTAGGAACGGTGTCCAATTAGCAATCAATAAGACTGTTGAATATTTGGAGGCACAAAAGGAAGAAGTTGTGAGTAATGAGCAAATGAGACAAATTGCAGTTGTTTCTTCAAATGGTGATGAAAAACTTGGTGATTTGATAGCACAAGCCGTTGAGCAAGTTGGTAAAGATGGTATTGTGACGATTGAAAGTGGGAATAAGTTGACCGATGAGTTGGTGGTCTCCAAAGGTTTGAGATTTGATAGAGGTTTCTTGAATCCACAATTTGCCGACCCATCCAAACCAACTTCTAAAGTTGAACTACAAAATCCAATAATCCTATTGTATAAGGGTGAATTGAGAAGCTCTCAACAGATACTACCGACTTTAAGTCATGCTCAGAGATCTAAGCGCCCAGTTTTGATTATAACTGAAGAATTGATTGGTGATGCCCTTGCTATTTCTGTCTTGAATAAAATGAGAGGACAAGTACAAGTCATGGCTGTGAAAGCCCCAGGTTATGGTGAGCATAGAGATCAATATTTCTTGGATCTTGAAGCTGCAACAGGTGCTAAAATTGTCGATCCAAGTTCTGGTGATGTTGCAAGTACAGCAACTAGACATCATTATGGTTCAGCTTCTTCGGTCATTGTTTCACCAAATGAAACAACTATTGTCGAAGGTAAAGGTAAGCCAGAAGATCTTGAAGCTCGTATCAAATCAATAAGAGATGCCTTAGACGACCCGGGAACTTCAATTTCTAATTTGGACCAACTGAGAATAAGATTATCCAAATTGACCGGTGGTGCTGCTATTATTAAGCCAGGTGGTTCTACACAATTCGAAGTCAAGGAGAAACAAGATAGATTAGATGACGCCTTAAACTCCACATATTCTGCCTTACAATCTGGGTTTTTGCCAGGTGGTGGTGTTGCCCTTTTGAAAGCTAGTACACATTTGAAAAATTCTGATTTTGGTGATGTGTCGTTTGATACCAAAAGAGGTATTGAAATTGTTCAAAAGGCATTGAGCTCTCCATTTTCCAAGATCTTGGAGAATTCTGGTATAGAAGCTGGTCATTTGAAAAATAAGATCGAAAAGGGTTCTTTTAGTTTTGGTGTTAATGCTCAAACTGGTGAGTTGGTGGACATGTACGATGATGGTATCATTGACCCATTTGCCACGATTAGAAGCGCATTGGTGAACGCCTCCGGTGTAACAAGTTTATTATCAACAACAGAAGTTGCCATAGTGAGTGTTTTGGGTGAAAAGGAAGGGTTTTGAATTTAAAATAATAAACTGTACATAAGCATTATAAATAAAAAACCTTGTAACTACAATATTTTGCGTATAATGATGCAATTATTGTTTTGATTATGATTAGATTTACATACCACGGAAGGCATTCTTACTGGCTCTTCTACGACCATCATATCTTTGCTTTGTTCTTCCGTGCTTGGAAACACCATCCTCTTCTTCATCGTCACTTTCAAATGAGACTTGCTTTCTACCTTTATGTTCTGCCCTCTTTGGAACAAATGTAAGTTCAGCTTCACCTCTAGCATGTTTATGTAGCACTTCATTCTTTTTCGTTGCATTTTCTCTTGCTTCTTTATTCTTTAAGCGTTGTAATTGTTTATCAAATGTAACTTGGTTCTTGTGAACGTTTGCATTGCCTTCATTGGCATAGGTTCTCATCTCATTCAAGAATTTATCAGACTTATCCCTAGCATCTTTCTTTCTCTTCACAGCATCTAGTTGTTTCTTTATCTTCAATTGTTGTAATCTATCCAACTGTTCTTTATCTTCATCTTCTTTTTCTGATTCGCTTGATTCACTTTCCGATTCTTCACTTTCTGAATCTTCTTCTGAATCTTCATATTTACCATTAGCCTTCTTAATTCTTTCTTCATCTGATTCTTCAGCTGCCGTTAGAGCTCTAGAACGCTTAGAAGGACCTTCAGTAGTCGACTCAACTGGGTTTAGTTGTTTATATTCGAAAGATTCTTTATCAACTTGGAATTCTGGATTTTCGAACAATTCTTTGAAACGATCATCATTGATAATACTTTCAGTGGCTTTACTACCAGATTTCTTGGCAAGTTTTTCAGCCAAATCTTTGTTAACTTTAACCTTGGTTGCAGTAACAGCACCAGTGGTTCTGATTCTTGATTCTCTTTCTTTTTCGATTCTCTTCTTGATTTCTCTTTCTCTTTCGTCTCTGTATGAGTTTGGATTGGCAATAAGGTTGACCTTGTCATATAATTCAGTGTTGATGAAGAAACCATGCATATAACTTCTTAAAACCTTTGTTCCGACTAAATGAGATAAATTCAATTTTGAAATATCGTCTCTTGTGATAAATCTGTAATTTGAATAGACGGAGTCGGCTGGTTTTTCTTCTAATTCTTCGGTGATGTTGTCCAAGAAAGAACACCATCTTGGAGCTGGACCCAAGTTCGGTATGTAGTAAGTATGCATTTGAATACCTTCATTAGCTGTGAAAAACATACCAGTGTCTGGTAGGTATTCTATATCGTTGATATCAACACTAGGTTCCATGGAAGCAAATAATTTACCAGTGTTTTGCTCATAAATCTTTGCAATTCTTTTATCAGTTGCTAGGAATTTATTGTCTTTCAACCAAATGAATTTCTTGATATCAAATCCATAACCGTGATCTTTCACTAATGTTGGTGTGGAACTTCTTAAATC
>JAJMFN010000399.1:0-32274 GCA_030574735.1 Hansenula sydowiorum
GGGTACACTGGTAACACTGGGTTGGTTTCTTCTGCCATTCAATACGTCTTGAATACCGTTACCACAATCCCAGCTCTATACTTTTTGGATAAATTGGGTAGAAGACCCGTCTTGTTGTTTGGTGCTGCTGCCATGATGACTTTCCAATTTGCCGTTGCTGGGTTATTGGCTACTTACTCTAAGCCAATTGCTGATTACAATGGGACCGATACTGTCAAGATTCAAATCCCAGCCTCTGATAAACCAGCTGCCAGAGCTGTTATCGCTTGTTGTTATTTGTTTGTCTGTTCATTTGCCACATCATGGGGTGTTGGTATTTGGCTATACTGTTCTGAATGTTGGGGTGATGGTAGAGCTCGTCAAAGAGGTGCTGCTCTTGCCACTTCAGCCAATTGGATCTTCAATTTCGCTATTGCCATGTTTACTCCATCGGCTTTCAAGAATATCACTTGGAAAACTTATTGTATCTATGCAACATTTTGTGCTTGTATGTTTATCCATGTTTACTTTGGGTTCCCAGAAACTAAAGGTAAAAGATTGGAAGAAATTGCTCAAATTTGGGATGAAAAAGTTCCAGCTTGGAAGAGTAAAAACTGGACTCCAAGAGTTCCATTGTTATCTGACCAACAATTGGAAGAAAAATTGGCTGTTCAACATAATGAAGGTGCCTTGATGAATTCTGATCATGCTTCAAGTAATGAAAAGGAAACCGTGGAACACGTTGCATCAAAAGATGTTTCAGTCTAATGTATTAATGTTTTAAATGACAAAATGTGTTTCCTGCTTATACCAATTTTCAACTTTTCAAAACTTACACTATTACTATATATATATATGATACTGTTGTTGCAGGCTCGACAGCTTGCTTTCTATAATGAAGATGGTTTAATTTTAACGTGCTATTAACTATCAATTTTTTTCAATGTAGAATATTCTGTCCAGCTTTAACGTGTCAGGAAAAACTCCAGTAGTGTCCGGGTGGATTTTAGAAGGCTGAAGACAAGATCAAACATGCTTTATAAATCTGGAGAATGTTTCATACTTAATCATCTCTAGGTGATCATTTAGTCAAACCTCAAGATGAAAATTAAACAGTCTTTCATCGGGAAACATCCTCAGAAGGCTTCAAGGACTTCTGTTGCTTGTCAAAGTTGTCGGAAGAAAAAAATCAAATGCAACGGTAAACATCCGTGTATAAATTGTATCAACTATAAAATCGATTGTCTCTACCTAAATGGGACCCCTAATGTCAACTTATCCAAAGGGAATGACTCCCCTTCATCAGTATGGAAACTGATTGAGAATTTACAAAAAGCTGATAGAGATGGCGATGGTGATGACCTTGGTATTAAAGATCTTGTTACACAATTAAACAACATATTGGAATCTAAATCAAATACCACTCAAGAATCTAGCGAAATAACAGAAGGTGTGCCCAATAATGATCCAATCCCACTATCTAAAGAATCAAAACTGATCAATACAGCCACACAGGGACGTTTCACAAAAAATTCACCAGATGGTGTGTCTGTTCTTGATGATTTCTTTGGGTTCTATTCAAGTTATTCATTGATTTCCACTGCTGGTCGTTCTTGGTTTTTGGAAAAATGTGGAAATATTAGTCCAGAGATTAAAAAATTGGCAATTGATGGGTTCACAAATGCATTTGTTAAAGTTAACGATCAATTGAAAGATAATTCAAGTCCATTGAGAGATACATCTTCTGCCTCGGATTTACTACAACTACTCGATTATGACTTGAGAGATTGTGTATTCCTTCATACATTGACTGAATCAAATTATGAATCGGCCCTGTTGCATCATCATGAATATTTCACACCTTTATTATCCAAACAATTACTCGAGTCAACACATAAGAAGCTTCTACAAGACGATCGAACAAATCTGGCCCATAGCAGGTCCCTACTTCTTTATCTTGTGTTTCTGATGGACCTTTGTTCTGTTGAGTTATCTTCAAACTCTCATTCACTAAACATCCCCCATTCACGTCTCAAGACTTTCCAAATTAATCTAATGAAATTCGCATTACTTATAATGAAATCTAATGCTCTCGCAGTGCCCAACTTTGATTCACTCCCCGCTTTACTATATCTAGCTAAATATGTTGACTCAAGATATATTAGTGGTACTACGGGCTTTCTTTTGGGACATTGTGCGAATATAGTCATTAAGATAAATTTACAAAAATTTCAATATTATATTGGGTTGAATGAAAAAGAAGCTGATTTGAGAAGAGGAATCTTTTGGGAAATATACTGTATGGACAAAATTAGCTTTATAATGGAGGGGAAATCTATTTTGTTGAGTGATAAAATTATAATAACTTGCTTTTTACCTAATAGCATTGAACAAATTGCATCTGAACTAGAAAATGATAAATTTATATTAACAAAAGAGAACTTGGGCTCATACCTTTGGTATTTTAAAATTAAGTTATGTCAATTTATTGAGAAAATGTCAAGGGAAATGGTTTCAAAATCTTCAAAGTTCAATAATGTCAATACCTTTAACAAATTGATTCAAGAGATCAGTGATTTGAAAGATAGCATTGACTTGAATATAAGACCAGGATTCTCAATTGCCAATGATAAATTCAATTTCGATGGTCATCAACTATTGAAAATCCAACAATTTCAAGCTGAATATTATCAAACACTATTATTTATATTGACGAATTATGAAAATACACAGGGGGATGAAGTCTTGAAAAACTTTCAGTTGGAAACAGCCATGTCACTAGTGAGCATTGTGATGGCAGTTGATCCTACGGATGAGATGACAACATTCACTTTCACGAAATTTGGTTCTACAGCAGCCTTCAGTCTCATTGAATGGTTTGTTGGCTCGCCTTCTCATTCAAGAGCTCCAGAAATTTTGAAACAGCTATTACATTTCCAAAAAAAATTATCTGAGAACAACGATAAATTTAAAAGAATGTATTCACTCACGTTGGATGCAATGTTAGATTTTGTACTATTGCCATGTGCCAAAATATTCCAAAAGGTTACTGATGGCGATTCACTAGATTCAGACATCAGGGAATATGAAGAAAGGATGGGAAAGGATAAAGCATCACATTCACATGAACACCATGCGAATGGCTATAACTATCCTCATCTGACAAAAATAAGAAACCAAACAGATCAGGATCTGATTAGTGGATCGGAGTTGATCTTGAGCGATCAGGACTTGGGCTTCCCAATATTAGACCCTACGATATGGTCAGAGTTGTTTAACGGGGTATAATAAGAATCGACTCATATTATTGTGGTAATAGCATCATTTGAATCGTATATAACTTATACAATTCAATGTATCGTGATTAAATTCAAGGTCTATCAACCTTCATCTCATGTGACTTGGCTCTGGTTTTAACCCCATTCGATCAACAAATCTTGGTGAGTTATAATTCACGATAAGCAAAAAGATCATCTCATTCCAGAAAAGAGCAAAAGCACTCCAGAATAAAACTTAGTGATTGGCTTAATGCGATTGGGGATGTTCACAATCACCAGCGCGTCTCCTCTTCTTTGGATCTCGTAATTGGGGAAGGTTAAATGAATGCTTCGTGTGAAGCCTTAGAGCCTAATAAAGATCTTAGTGATGATATATGTTCTTTATTGGTATAAAGATATCCTGAGTCCCTGGCTTCGAGCTTTTGATGTTGAACTATTAGCCAGTTTCCAAACATGACACACTCTATCATAAGTGAGAACCCAGAAGCATACATCCTCAACTAGAGTCAAGATGCCAGTACTCTCACCACTACTAAATCTGGTAGTGTTGAAAAATACAATGATGATGTGGAGCATTTCACAGATATTGATGAAAAGGCAGTTTTGCGGAAAATCGACTGGAAACTCTTACCAATAGTCTCCGTGCTTTACTTGCTGTGGTACTTGAATCGTGGTAACATTGGTAACAAAAAAACAAAAAAACAAAAATTGAAGGACTAGTTGGGGACCTGGAGCTAACAACAAACTAGTATAATCTCTGCTTAACCGTGTTTTTCTTAACTTATTCTTTCTTTGAGGTACCACCAAACATGAGTTTGAAAAACATTGGGAAACAATCGATATATATCCCTTCAATAATGCTTGCTTGGGGTATCGTTATGACTTGCATGGGTGTTGTCAAGACTTATCATCAACTGCTAGTGACTCGCTTACTTCTTGGTGTTTTTGAATGTGGGCTATTTCCTGGTGTTTCATAGGGGTTGACCATGTACTAATGCAAAGCCGAAATGCAATTGAGACGAGCCTTATTTTATAGTGCTGCTTCAATTGCTGGTGCTTTCTCAGGCTTACTTGCTTTTGCAATTGCCAAAATGGATGGAATAGGCAGCTACGAAGGTTGGAGATGGATGTTCATCTTGGAAGATTTATTAACTGTTGTTGTTGCAATTGGTGCATATTTTGTATTGCCAATTTATCCAGATACTGCTAATGTTTTAACTGCAAGAGAACGTGAGTTTGTCTTGAAAAGGCTGGCAAATGATAACAATATCAAAGAAGAACAATTGGTTGTTGAATCACATGAAGATGAGAAAATTAACAGATTACAACCTGACTTCACAGACTACTCAGATAAAAATGATGTTTCTTTAAAACAAGCATTTTTTCTTGTATTCAAAGATTATAGTGTATCGTCTTGCTTTATTGGGGAATTGCAGCTCCAACTTATGGATGCAGTTTGTTTCCATTTACTGTTGTGAAAGATTTGGGCTACCCAAGTTCATTGGCACAGTTGTTAACAATGCCGATATACGTGACAGCATCACAGTGATCCAGGCATACTACTCTGATAAAACCGCGGTGAGATCAATCTATATCATCTCGAATCTTTTGCTTGTGGTTTTTGGGTTTTCAATGGCAATAGGCGGTGAAGAATCTGGTACACCAGGTGTGATTTATGCTGGTTGTTTTATTGCTGTTGTTGGTGTTTATAGCGCATTTCCTGGTATGATTGCATGGATGTCCAATATTTTGGCGAATTCGAAAAAAAGAGCCATTGGGATGGCTTCCCATGTTGGTATGGGTAATTTGGGAGGTTGCTTTGCTTCAATTTTTCATAAACCTGGTGAATTCACTTTAGGACATTCACTTGAATTGGGGTTTTCAGCATTGAAAATGATCGCCACAACTCTTTTAGTGGTTGGATACAAGGCAAGCAACAAAAAAAGGGTTAAGCAGCTAGCTGCTGGAAAATATGACGAAGTTAGTAATGAAGACATCTTCAAACTTGGTGATAAATCCCCTTACTTTAGGTATACAGTTTAATGGTATAAGATTACTACTACTAACTTTTGTGTAATCGTGAATGGTTTATATATTATGTAAGATGCTCAGTGTATCTATTTAGCATCTTCCATTTTGGTGTCACCATCATCATTGGTGCTATTGTTGTTGTTTGATTCATTATTTGTAGCATTTTCATTTTCCGTTGGGGCTTCGTTAATACTATCTAAAGGTTCTTGCTGAGCTCCATCGTTTGTAGTCTGTTGTTCCCTCGCTTGTCTAGCTTGCTCTTCTTCTAACGATAAACGTAAAGCCAAGGCAAGATCAGGGTCCATGTTTGGATCAGCACCAAAATCGAATCCATCACCACCGGCATCTCCACCATTTCCGAAAGCAGCATCTTCACCAACAACAATTGGAGAAGATCCCACCACTTCATAGAGTAGTCTTTCGCTTGGAGGAACTGTGACCAAGTGACTGTTATCATGTGAGTTCACTATTGATGTGAATTTTTCCAATTTAGAAGTGTTGACACTTTCTTCACCATAATTGATGAAATCTATGGCAATGTTATTTTTCTTCATCTTCTTTGCTAGTTTTTCCAACTCTTTTTCTGATTCTTGTATTGGACTTCCAACAAACGCAATGATTCTTTGATGTTGAACTTTGTTTTGACGATGCTTCAAGGCAAGAGCTGCGACTTGGATCCCAGTAGCGAAATGTAGGGCTCCTTGGATCTTAGTTTCATGTATCCCACTCAAAAGCTTACCAAAATCAGCGGTCAACGTGGATAGCACTTGAGGGACATCTCCTCCTGAGGCCAAGAGACCCACGGTGTTTTCTGGATTAGAATTGGTCTTTGCGTGGAATATCAAGTCGACAGCATCCAATTGTGCTTCGAATCTGTTTGTCAGATAATCTCCATTTCTGGTGAATTCCGAATTGTCAATGACAATCATAGTAGCCTCTAGAACCATCTTCAATTGATTTCTGTATAAGTAAACTGTGTTTTCCCGGTGCAATTGGCCTGTGTTTAGTGATTGATCTGGCGATGAACTGGAGGTTTCCTTTTCGTTTCGGTGGCGAGCTTTGAATCTTCAACTTTTTTGCTTACAAAAGTTCGTGAAGAGAACTCTGCAGAACGCATTCGCGAACGTCTCTTTTTCTATAAAGTCTCGTCTACAAAACCAACATCACCACTGTTTTGGCAAGCTCAATTGGAAGTAATCGAAGACCGCTAGGATGAGCCGGATGCACTCCAACGTGCTGACGCTACGGACAGTCAAGCGTGCGGGCAATAACGCGCTAAGCATCGAAAGTGAGAATTTTACGCACCATTCTAGTGCCAAACCGGACGAGGCCAGACTGCAGCGACGTCAAAGCGAGTCAGCTCCAGCTTTCTCTCCTTCACACATAGACGAACCGGTTCAGTTGACTTCTGGGTTCCATGACACTAGAACTTCCAGCGAAAATGTCTGCATAGATACTAAATCCTTGCCTGGTGCAAAAGAAGGTGATGTCGCTGAGCTGCAAACACTAGGAGGAAGTAGGAGGAAATTATTGTTTATCGTGAAGACTATGAATGAAGAATTGATACGGCGTTCCAAAAATATACAAGTGTCTTTCCTATCGGGTACACTCCAGAACCTGCTTGACATATCGACCAGAAGCCCTGTTATTGTAAAGTTGAAGAACAAGGAAGATGTCGAGCTGGATTTGGTAGAGGTGCATATCAGAGATATCTGCTTGACTAGAGGTGACATGTGGGAAATATCTTCACTGATGATGGAGTCTTGTGTCTATAGAAACCAAAGACTCACGTTTTTCGAAGGAATACGATGTACCGTGAACTCCTTGTATAGAGATGGTAAAAAAAGCTTTTCAGGTTATATTGGTGATAATACGAAAATTGTGTTCCGTTCAGAATCTGCTAAACTTGTCTTTTTGGTTCAAATTACAGAGGAAATGTATCATTTCGAGGAAGACGGTGAGCTGATGTACCATAAAGTTGTTAACTCCTTATTTCCCAAAATATTCAAGAAATGGAGAGATGAAGGAACTCATCACTTGATAACAATTGTCTTTGCAGCAAATGTTGATTTATCTGAAGAATCTTGGCTAGACTTGAAAGAGGGTGAAAGACCTAAAAACTCAAGAGATTTTTACAGAGTCGTTGTTGACCAGGTCAACATCGTTCACTGGAATGAGATCATGATTTCTTTGAGATATGAATTTGCAAATTTCAAGAAATATGTTCTAGAACATCAGCTGAAGGAGCAGAATACCACTGGAAACAGGTTTTTACCAACAATCAAATCAGACATCTTGAACACGATTAACCTGTCTACAACGCTGGTCATTGATAGGTTCAGGGATCCTGATTTGCGTCATACAACTACCCATTTCATTGTTATTAGTCCCGGTAATGGGTTGTATGATGTTGAATATGATGATTTGCTCGAAACTGGGAAAAGGTTACTAAACACTGAAATTTCCGTCGATATCATTTGTCTTGCACAGCCTGCTCTTCATGTCACTCCATTATTCAGATATAGAGATAAAAATGGATATCTTCATCATTGTGTACCAGGCTGGATAGACATCTCGTTTTGGAATGATAGGTTATCAGCAAGCTCTCAATGGTTACCGAGATGTAAAATTTATGAATTGCAAATGATGGGAATCATGGAGAACGACGTGAGTGCTGTAACTGTGGAGCATTTGAATCCAGTGGTTAAGTCAGAACTGAACTCAATTGTTGAACTTATGGACGATTATGATCAGCATACTTTCAGCCGAAACTCGATCCAACGTCCCCAATTATCTCAGCACAATAGTATCATAAGTCATGAACCACGGAAGAAACAGTCAACCACTTCATTATTATGGAAAGTATCAGATCCATCAGCTACAAAATCGGCACCTGTCAACACTGCACAACCGATATTTAGTGTTTCTAAAAGCGCTATAAGTTCATTACAAAAGATTGGTGGGTCGGATTCCAGGCCTGAGAGGAAAGTTTCTGATATTTCAACTTTTTTGCCTTCAAGACCCTCTACTCCCAAACAGCCACCCATCAGGCCAAGCTCTGCACAATCGGCAACTAATTTGAGAGTTGGTAAATCTCAAACACAAAAAAATCATATACTATCGAATTCTTCAAGCCCCGGGAATAGTCAAGCTAACAAAGAGAAAATCACTGCATTGGACACGCTAAAAACAGTCATGTGGACTGAAGTAGATAATCCTTCTCAAGTTATCAATTTACATAGCTTAAAGTCTTTAAGTGTGGGTAAATGGCAAGACGTTTTCCCTAAACATGTCAAAAGGAGAACAATAAAGTGGAGATCATTGATATCTCCTTCAGAACTACCAACCACAACACCATTATTTCCAACAGTTGATGATTTCGAAGCAAATTTCACTTTTCAAACTCATACAATTTCATTAAGCCCCGAAAATGAAAAATACATGACACCAGGTGATCTAATGAGAGATATGATTCATTTAAGATTGATGCTGGGCTTCCAAATATGTTATGGTCCAAAAGTTCAAAAGGTTGAAAATAAGAGACAGTCTGAAGGTAATGCTGCATTATTGATGAAATACTTGCCCAAATCGAACTCTTCGGGAATGAGAATCTACATGTCTCTTGATGAAGAAATTCATAGAATATCAAGCGATTATTATGGGTCGATAAATGTTCAAAGGTATTATAGAGATGATAATCAAGACATGTTTAGAGATGTTACCAAAAACATTTTGGTTAAAACAAGGTATCAAATTGATTTCGGTCCTTATGAACCTGATTCTTATGTGGCAAAACCAAGGACCTATAACTGGAATCAATATGATCAGTTATTAGCCGGTTATGATGATGAAATTGTTAAAGATAATAGGGTGTTAAATCGTGTAAAATTTGTTTTGTTGCCATCTGAGATTCCTAAAAATACTTATTTAGCCGCACAAAGCGATAAGCAAGAACAGTTGAGTGAAGAGGAAACAAGGGTTGAAGGTCTGAGAAGGTTGATTTCGACACTACATCGTGGTACTTTTTCTCCGGAAACTCTGGTTAGAAGATCAAAATCTAAAAAAGAAGAGATTTTCCCTGAAATTAATTTTTACACAGGTAACTTGGTTTCATTTTTGAAAGACCAAAATACAATGGGCGACAATAGTTCAGTGAGACAAAATTCAATTAGCTCTGGAAGAGGCTTAACAAAAGATGTTTCCGTTAATCAACTAACTCAAGAAATCCAAGGACCCAAAGGGATCAAATTAATTGATAGAAGATGGCACTGGAAAGTCCATTCGAATTGTTTTTTGGGTCTGGAACTGGTTAGCTGGTTGATTGAAAACTTTCAAGATATCAATACCAGAGAGGAGGCTGTCCAGTATGGTAATGAATTGATGAATGAAGGGTTATTCGTCCATGTAGAGGCCCGTCATAGGTTTTTGGATGGTCATTATTTTTACCAAATCACTCCACAACATGTGTTTGATCAAAGCACTATCGCTTCCACGGTTTCTACTGCTACTGATAATGCTAAGATGCGCTCTAGGGGTAATTCGATGGGTAGTAAGAACTCGAAATTTCCATTAACTCCAATGATGGCTCCACAGGGGAGCACCAACGAGGATAGTGCATCAATGAAGAAAACTAGATCAGAAGTGTCAGAAATTGCACCAGCTACGACGAAGCATTCAAAGAAAACTTACGTTTTGAGCAAATCGCTAAAATTTGATATTGATCCCAACAGAAATTCATATAAACGAGAGATCATCACAGTACATTACGACACTGTGCACAATCCAAATCATTGCTTCCATATTAGAATAGAGTGGCTAACAGCAACCCCTAAATTAATTGATGATACTATCAATGGCTGGTCCAGAATGTGTGAAAGATACGGGTTGAAGTTGGTCGAGACACCGTGGAATGAATTATGTGAAGTTCCAAGATTAAGCCCATTCCATTCATTTGTTGATATTAAACTAGCCATCGATCCATGGGTAAATCCGGATTATTACGATGAAGATATCATGGAAAAGCATAAATTTTACTATCATATTTACCTATTGGAATACTCAGGATTCTTGCTAGACAATAGAGCCTCGCTTTTTTTCAAAACAGAAGATGAATTGGAAGTTTTGTATTCTTGGGGCAAGCCAACGTTCAAATATGCCCAATACATCCACAAGACAGGTGCTTATATTGCTGAGATCAGAGACACTGGTGATTTATTCTTGGCTCCAAATAACACACATATATCTCGTGTCAATGTTGGAAACGTGACCTCACAGCAACAAACACCAAGTTTTGTGTTAGACTCGCAAAAGATTATGCTTGAATTCAGATCTACATGTTTGGATGCGAAGAAGTTGCGAAAAGTGTTTGACAAAGCTAAGAAGAAATGGGAGGACAGAGATGCAATGGATAGCTCTGCTCTCAGTCCTATCACAGATGAACTGACATTGCCATAAGGACTCTGGAAATGAAACGAAATGACATACTAATGAAAAAAGTCGACTTTATAGTAGTTCCGGTGCCTATCTTTACGCTTTCCCCGCTGTAATCCTCAGACCACGTGCAACTGGACCCTTTCTGCTGACGTCATCGTGTAGCTACTCCATTTTTCTGGCACCAAAATCTCTGCGTCTCCTCTTATCAGCTTCTCTGATATCTCCAACTAAAGAAGTATATAAAGGGGAAATTCTATCTTTATAACAATGTGAATTAGTAAAAGGAAATCGTTAAGAAATTGCTGCATTACAACTAGAACTTTGATGACAAACGGCTCCATCACTAGTATCAACAAACCAGAAGCTGATCGTGACTCTTTCATCTCAGATGTTAACAGAGGAGAGGTCGTTGCCACCACAGACACGTACAGTGATGGTGTTGAGAAACCAGAGGACTGGTCTGATGTTGATGAGAAAGCCGTGTTGAGGAAGATTGACTGGAATCTTTTGCCATTGGTGTCTGTGTTATACTTGTTGGCCTATTTGGACCGTGGTAATATTGGAAATGCAAAGATCGAAGGTTTGACTGAAGATTTGGGGTTGACTGGTAACCAATACAATATCTGTTTGACCATGTTTTTCATCCCTTACGCGTTATTTGAGGTGCCTTCAAATGTCTTGTTGAAAAAAATTGGAAGGCAGTCAGTATACATCCCTTCCATTATGCTTGCGTGGGGTATTGTTATGACTTGTATGGGGTTGGTGAAAAACTATCATGGTTTACTAGTTACAAGATTGTTTTTAGGGATTTTTGAGAGTGGATTGTTTCCTGGTATGACTTTTGGCTTGACAATGTATTATTGTAAAGCTGAAATGCAATTGAGGCAAGCTATGTTTTATAGTGCTGCATCCATTGCAGGCGCCTTCTCTGGATTGTTGGCATTTGCAATTGCTAAAATGCATGGAATTGGTGGCTATGAAGGTTGGAGATGGATCTTCATCTTGGAAGGTTTATTAACCGTTCTTGTTGCAATTGCTGCATATTTTCTAATGCCAGACTATCCAGATACTGCTAAATTCTTGACTCCAAGAGAACGTGAGTTTGTAATTTGGAGACTAGCGAATGATAATACCATCAAGCAAGAAGAAATTCAGATACATGATGAATCTGCAAAGGCTAAAAGGGCACATCCAGATCTTAGTAAATTTAAAGAAGCTGAACATGATATTTCCATGAAGGAAGCTTTTCTTCTCTCGATCAAAGATTGGCAAGTTTTTTTACATATCTTGAACTTTTATGCTGTTTGTACTCCAACTTATTCAGTGGCTCTTTTCCTCCCAAGTGTTGTTAAGAATATGGGTTATACTAGTTCCATTGCTCAGCTAATGACGATCCCTATCTATATAACTGCCTCAATTAGCTCTGTTGTTCAAGCTTATTTCTCGGATAGGGTTAACATTCGTTCCGTTTTCATTGGTGGGAACTTGATTGTAGTGATTATTGGTTTCACAATGGCAATCATCGGTCAAAGCCTAGATGTTCCAGGTGTGATTTATGCCGGTTGCTTTTTGGCAGTTATTGGATTATATAGTTCGTTTCCTGGTGTCATTGCTTGGTGTGCAAATAACTTGGCAAATTCAAGGAAAAGAGCTGTTAGTATGGCATTTCAAATTGGCTTGGGTAACTTTGGAGGAGCATTTGCGTCCAATTTTTATAGAGATGGAAACTATTTAATGGGTCATGGATTATCAATGGGGTTTGCTGTTATGGGTGTCATTTCATGTACTGCTTTAGTTGTTGGTTATAAATCTATCAATAGGAAAAGAGAACGTGATATTATTAATGGGAAATATGATGATGCTACAGATCAGGAGATTTACAAAATGGGTGATAAGTCACCGTATTTTAAATATAGATGCTAAATTTTGGTCTTTCAGTATATTTCTTGATTTTTGTGGATTCATTTGAGCTACAACTTAGCTATAAATTTTAATTCTTAACGCTAATCAAGATGTTGTCTAGATATATACGTTACTACTATAAAGGTATTTGATTTGTTCCCACCTTTGGGTTGCCCCAAATTTTATAATTTTCGATCTTGACGTTGTTTCCGTAATGATACGTTCTCTTGTATCAGACTGAAAGAAGCACTCATGATAGTGAAGAGGAAAGAATATGTGTAGACACATGGTGGAATATAGTGACTAGTACGAAGCTCTTCAAAAGCATCAATGCTGAGGGTTGTGGTATGAGTACGATTGTAATTTTACACCGGATGGCTCTTTCACAAAGTGTCAATTTAATTTATCGATGAAGTTTGCTCATATCATACTCTAGTATTGTTGTTTTTCACTACACTAGAAGGCAACGTGTAACAGAATAATAACATCTAATAGAGATTTATACAGCTTATTTGGCAATTCTTTGGGCAATCTTGATTGTATCAGCTAAAACACCAGCAGCAGTAACATCAGCACCGGCACCAGCACCTTGAACAATCAATGGGTTTTGGTAACGCTTAGTCTTGATGGAAATGACGTTATCAGAACCTTTCAATGATGCGAATGGGTGAGAGTAATCGTATTTTTCAACTCCGACTGAAACAATCTTGTTTGGAATATCAACTTTACCGACAAATCTTAGGACCTTGTTTTCTTTGGCAGCTTCATCTTTCAAAGCTTGTAATTCATGATCATAATTTGGTAATTTTTCCAAAAATTCAGAAGCTGATTGAACAGATTCTAAATCTTTTGGAATCAATGATTGAACTGGGAATGAAGTTGGTGATTCAACTTCTGAGCCAGATAATCTTGCAACAATGGTGACTTTTCTGGCAACATCTAAACCGTTCAAATCATCTCTTGGATCTGGTTCTGTGTAACCAAGTTCTTTAGCAACAGAAACAATTTCAGAAAATTTGACATCTTTTGGTTCAGCAGTTGAGTATTCGTTGAAGATATAAGACAAAGTACCAGAAAAGATACCCTCGATTTTTTCAACTTCATCACCAGTGGCAACCAAATCGTTGATGGTACCAATGATTGGTAAACCGGCACCAACAGTGGCTTCGTGGTACACTAACCCACCATTTGCACTTTCAGAAGCTGCAAACAAATCTTTCCAAAATTTCAAATCACTGGAGAAACCTTTCTTGTTTGGAGTGGCAATTGAAACACCATTTTGAACCAAGCTTACGTATGATGAGGCAACAGCACCATCTGAAGTGTTGTCAACCAAGATGGTTGGTAATGGAGATTTCTTCAAATAGTCGACTAAACCTTCAGATGACAAGTTTTTATCGGTCAAGTTTTCGGTCAATGCCTTCCAATTGGAGATATCAAGAGGTTTGTAGTCGTGAGAGATGACTGAACCTTTACCTCTAGCAATCAAGATGACATTGTACGTGATTTGAGATTTTAGGGCTTGTAGTTGGTTAAGGAAAGCTGAACCGACAACACCGGTACCTTGGGAGCTGGGGTTAGTTTGAGAGCTAGCAGGGTTGTCAAGTCATGAATTCACATACCAATGATAGCAAGATTGACTGATTTGACCATTTTTATGAGTGTATAGTCTTACTAAAGTGTTGAAGAAAGCTGACTTCATCATCATTTCTGACGTTGTTAAAATTTCGAAGAAAATTATGTGATCTTGTAATGGTTACGGAGCCCTTTCAGAGCCAACTTCAACACTACGCAAAGAGAACGACTATTCGAGTTGATAAAAGTGCTTGAAATTTGTATTATAATGTGTATCTATTCGTCCTTGGTCAAAAGACCCATTTTCCAGTGGTTCCCCATGGATCTGATTGATTTGGGCAGCTTTCCATTAAGTTCGGAAAGATGCTTTATGGTGCTATCCAATGTCAGATCTAAAGAATCCACAACTTCTATTTCTCCTCTGCTTGTCCTTTCCTCCTCTATATCAGAAGCATTTGAAGTATAGTAGACTTTAATACAATTCTTCATGAGCCCCTCATCTTTAACAATCACATCCAGACCAGTGTTAAAGACCCAAATCAACAGAGATTTAGTTTCTTTTGGGTTTTTAAACTCAATTATTCTGGTAGCACTTCCATTGACGTTTTCTAAAATGGTATCAATTGTTTGATAAAAGGGTTTGTAAAACTCTGCTCCTTTGTTATGTGTAAGCTTCAAGTTCCAATAAAACAGTCTATCCAAGTTTTCCCGGTTTTCTGGATGTTCAGATGATTCCCCAATTGTTTGTTCACATCCTTTACATTTGAAAGAATGCGAGTCGGGAGCCTTGATAATCTTGTGATTGTCATCTTGATAATTAAAGGCAACATAGTATGGCCCTGTGATTATACCATTCTCTCTTGGCTTAAATTGCTTGAATTTATCCACAAAAATTGGAGAATCTGTTTCTGGCTTGTGACAATGCCAAAAATCCATCATCTCAGCCCAAAGTGAGGAGGGCATATCCAGTGCAGATTCTATTTTATCAGATTCTAGTAGCTTATAGTCACATGCAGCACAAGTATACGAATAGTTTTGGATTTTCTTGCTTAGATATGATGAGTTCCATTTGTAGTTTGTTGACATGCTCATTGTTTGATTTGATGATCTATCCAGTTTGGACTCAGTCAGTGGAAGCCGTATGCTGGCAATGTTCCCCTTTTGAGACAGACATTGTGATACAATGGATATTTGTGGGACTTCCGTCGGTAAAGGGATGTCTAGTGGTGAATTTTGATCTTGTAGTGATAATTGTATTGTTTTGGAGTCCAATTGAGTTATGCTCTTGATCTGCAATTTTTCCGAAACATCTTCTTCTTCCACTATAATTGATACACTTCGTATCCTCGAGAGTAGTTCAACGTAATAGTTTATAGCCATTGGGTACGATATGTGGATAATTGTTGTTGAAGAGTCAAAATTATAAGTACAAATGTTTTCAATTTTTTTCAAAGCTCTCGGATAAATGAAAAAAACTGCCACGGGAAAATGAACTTCTACAATTATAACACCTTGAAGATAAATAAAATCCAATATATTGGATTAATTCATACAATTATAATTACTCAGGACCAGCTGCTAAAATTACCAGAATATCAAGTCATTCGACCCATCTTCATTACCGTTACCCAAAAACAAAACACCTTCCCCATATTCAAGAGCCACACCATCAGTATCCAAATCTTCATCGGACACAATTCTTTCCACTTTGAACAACTCTCTGATTTCATGCTCATCTTGTATGTCCTCACTTGGTTTAGCCTCGTGTTGATGCTCTGGACCACACCAGATACCATTCCCCCAATTCTTTGATGGGCCTATTGCTACCCATCCATTCCATCTAGTCTCACCACCACCGTTGATTGGTATACATAGGACATGATTTGATTCTTTTGAAAATTGGGATTTAAAGATGTTGTTATGCAATGATTCAACAGTTTGAATAACTTCAAATTTATTTGAACTTTTGCAAGCTGGGCCTTTAGAGGAAAACGCATACCTTACGCCATCGATTGTTTTATGTCCATACCCACACGAGGTTTCCCTGAGTCTTGTTGCAATGACTTGGGATAAAGCTGTTAATAGATACAAAACACCAGATATCCGAGAAACACCTCCAGTCCCAAAATTGAGATCACTGTTCAGCTCATGGTAAACATTGTCGTCAATGATGTCAAGATTGGCTTTTGTAGCAAGGACTCTGTTATTGTTATTATCTTGGGCAAAATCGTTTGAGATCTCATACTTCCAACCAGCGTTCAAGATAGCAACGGGCCTCACTTGGGCTTGTACAATGCTTAAAACCACAACGAGACATAATGCTGGATAGTGCCAAAAGACCATACTTGTACAACTGACACACACCTTTTGGACTCCTCTATATCTAGAAGTAGTAGACGTTCAATTAGCAGTCCAGGGTACTTGCAAACATCTTTTTTCTCACTGAAAATCCAGAGATCTCATCAAAAAGTTGGAACAAGGGACTAGATCGAACAAAGGATTTAAAGGTTGAAGATAGATATACAGTCACATGACACAGCACGTGACTACTTGCCTAATATCATAAGAGTTATAGTAGTTTTCGGTTGTTTATACAGGTTTGTAGCTTCTATATGTTTGCTTTGAGCTCTTTGGCTAAGACCTCAAAGACCTTGTCGTTGTTCAAGGGTCCACTGTGCATTCCAAAGTCATCAAGATAGAACTTCACCGGGGTCTGCACTTTATAAAACCATTTAACCAGGCTCAAAGGTTGGGATATCAAGATATGTTCATCGTGTATTGGATGCAATATGACATGTCTTCCTTTCAACTTCACTGTCTTGAAAGATCCTTTCTCTTTGATGACACTGGAAGTGAGATGAGAAGTTTCAGTGTAGTGGTCTTCAGAAACATGGGAGTCGAAAATATAGGCAAATCCTTCAGTCCATGACAAATCGCCTCTCTTCTCCAGCTCTGTATGTTCAACCACTGCCAGCTTCAAGTCATACAGTCCAGCCATGTAGAATACGTTTATCAGTTCTTTTGTCTGCCATTGCTTGTGTGCTTGTTCCATGAAGTGTAAATTCTCAGTTTCAATCTGTTTTGTTATTACACCATCCTTAACCAGCTCAGACAGTCCATGGGTAATTATTTCAAGGAAGTCTTGCAGTTGTAATATGAGCAGAGCACCAATGGAGTGGCCAATGAGATGGACTCTGGTAACTTGGAAGTTATCAAAGATATACTTGATACCTTGTAAAACATCAATCAAATGGAAAGGAGCTTTGATGTAGGAATCCATTGGGTCAGGTCGCCCATAATCACTGGAGATGGAAGCTGAGGTTCTGTAGTCGACGCTGAAGATATTGGCCTCGAAATCAAGCCTCTCAGCTAAAGGAACGAAATCGTTTGGATGTCTTCTGTGGTTGACCCAACCTCCACCGTGGACTGTGATCACCGTATCTTTCACGTTGGGATCGTATCTGTACACCTCGATGAACTGCTTATAATGGCTCCCCCAGGAGTGCTTCTCAGGATTGATGCTGGTCATTGCAAAGCTTCAGAGACGAGGTAAAAAGAGTTGAAGCAGCAGATTGTGGTGGTTATAAAGAATCTCGAGGATGTCTTATCTCAGCTTTGGCCCTTTAGACCGTTTTGAAAACAACAAGTAACACCGATGGGGCATCTTGGGGTAGAAAAGGACAAGATGAAGAACTTGAATGAAGAAGTAGAAACATGTCGGAGAGAATAAATACAGGAGAAGAGTTATATACCTAATAGACAGATTTGTTGCTTCTCTACATTTCTCAGTATACGGATTATCTTTAGAGTTCCGAAGCAAAGTTACAAATATCAACCAAAGGATAAATTAGTGTAATTTGGTTTCATTAAACACTTTGGAGATGATTTTGAAAGCCTTTTCGTTTTGCAAGATCTTATGGTGCTTATCAAAATCATCAAAGTAGATCTCGATGGGTTTATGTAACTGATAAAAGAAATCAGCAAGTCCTAAAGGTTGGTATGACTCGACAAACTCATCTTCAAAAGAATGTACAATCACATGTTTCCCCTTTGCGTCCAATGTTCGGAAAGGGGGATTCAAAATGGTCGAGGTGACAGTGGAAGCTTGAGTGTAATGCTCAACAGAAACAAATGTGTCCTTGATATAGATGTAATTATCCAATGGACCAGTTGGAGGACCAGAGTTCTCGCATTTCTTCAATGCTAATGGGAAGTCATAAACACCTGAAAGGTAAACCACATTGATCAAAACCACTTCAGCCCATTTCTTTGCAGCTTCTTTGATAAAAGCCAGGTTCTCCTCTTGAAAATTCCTGTTAATGACTTCATATTGGACCAATTGTTCCAATCCGTGGGGAATCAGTGTCATGAAATCCTGGATCTGTAAGACAGTACAGGCACCAACAGAATGACCAATGAGATGGACTCTTTCCACTTTGAAGTGGTCAAAGATATAATTGATCCCATGTAAGATATCAATCAGATGGAAAGGAGCCTTGATATATGAATCGATTGGATCCGGTAAGTCATAATCTTTAAAAGTTGAAGCAGACAATCTATAATCAACTCCAAAATAATTAGCTTCAAAATCAACCCCTTGAGCCATTTCAAAATAGTCTTTAGCTAACTCCTGGTGACTGACCCATCCACCACCATGGATTGTGATGACTGCATCTGTCAAAGAGGGATCATATTTTAACACATCGATGTATTGTCTATGGTGGGACCCCCAAGGGTGTTTCTCGGGATAAGTTGGCATATTGTTTAGTACTCATACGACACAATACGAAAAAGAGAGAATCAAAAGCCATTGTCCTTCATTTATGTACACACAGTCAGAGTGTCTTGGGGCAAGAAGAGCCCCTTGATCCGATTCGTGATGCACAAGTACTAGTTGAACAATAGTCTCATCGATTCTCCACTTGAGTCTGACACAATTCCTCGGACCCCAATAAAAGCATCATTGTTTCTATAAAATCCCCAAATCCACCCTGAAAGCAGATTATGACCCTTGTGCTGGGCCAGAATAGAGCATTATACTCTTTCAATTGGCTGTATTTACCATTAACTGACCATTGAAGGTATCCTCATCGCTTTTACTTTTCGTGCTCCAGGGTCAGCTTGATTCATCCTATTTGCAAATGATTATGTCTAATAAGAAGGATCTGAATATTCAAAGAACTGATTATATCATCACCAGGGCAGTATACAATGCTCTAGCACTTTCAACTGGCCAACCACCTGTCGTGTGCTAGTTGGCATGGTCCACATTCAATTGCTTTGGGTTGTGTCTCATCTGATCACTGCTGTTTTGATAGCATTCTACTATACAGGATGAGAAAAGAGCGAGAAAAGAGTAGGAAAGTGCTTTCTACAAGACTGGTGATACTAGAGAACATCCACAACGAACAACACTGTAATGACTACAAAGAACAATAGATTACAGTATAAAGAGAACAAATCTTCATTCCAATGCGTATACTTGCCGGTTTCGCTGTCGCCCAAAGCCTTTTTCGTCCCGGAAACCGGAGATGAGCTGTCGAAAAGATTTTGACACCTTGAAGCTCAACCAACGCTGATAAAGATGCTGCTGCGTCTATGACTCTTACTTTGTCGGAAATGCTCGGATTTGATTGACCCAATATGCTTGCGATCTTTTCATCAAGAGAAGAGTGAACTAGCGATCGGTGGCTAAGTCATTTGGCACCCCAATAATGGGTTTTTATCATGGTTTAAAATTTGGGAAATCTTTTCACATTTGATACTCGTTATAAACTGATCTTGATCAACTGTTGGAGAAGGAACAATTATACAGTAGCTGGCTTATTATAAAAGTATGGGCTCAAATAATTCTTCAAGCTCGGTGTATACCGAAAAGGGCAAACTCGAACCACTTCAAGTCACCACTTTATCAAACCCTGGTACTGAACAGGGCTATAAAAGAATCACTTCTAAAGATGCCGATGCCACTTTGAAATTTCAAGAAGAGTTTGACCACAAAGTTCCTGAAATCACTCCACAACAAGAGGCCAAATTATCAAGGAAAGTTTGCTGGTTCATCGTTTCATTTGCTGCGCTGGTGGATTTATTACTTTATATGGATAAGGCAACTTTATCTTATGCCTCATTGTTTTCATTTTGGGATGATGTGGGCTTAAACCAAGATCGTTACAACAATGTGAACACGATGTTCTATATTGGGTTTTTATTGGGCCAAATCCCTGGTAATTATTTGATTTTAAAAATGCCTGTTGGGAGACTTCTATTCATATTAGTTGTCTTATGGACAATCATCATGTTCTTGAATTGTGTAGCTTTCAACTATTCAGGTGTCCTTGCATTGAGATTTTTCCTTGGTTTGGTGGAAAGTGTTGTCATCCCATTACTAAATGTCACGATGGGTCAGTTTTTGACTGCTAATGAAAAAGCTGCTGCAAGTCCATTATTCTTCAGTACCTGTCTTGGTGTCACAATTCCAACAGGGTTCATTGCATATGGTGTTATGTTTATCGAAAGTTCAGTACCATTATGGAAAATCCTCACCATTATTATTGCATCGATGACTTTTGTGCTGAGTGTATTGGTTTTCTTCTTTTATCCAAATAATCCTGCCACTGCCAAATTTTTGACATTAGAAGAAAGAATATGGACTATAAGAAGAGTCCAAAGAACCACAGGGTCTTCAATTGAGCAAAAATATTTTAAAAAATATCAATTCATTGAATGTATTAAAGATCCAATCACTTGGATGTTTTTCGTCATTATGATTTTGTACAACTTGGCAAATAATTTGACATATCAACAAAACTTCTTATTCACAGCAATCGGTGGTGTCTCGACCCTTGACTCTACGCTGGTCAGTGTTGCCTCTGGTGGGTTCTGTGTTGTTTGTTGTTTTGGTGCTGCATTCCTCCTGTTGAAAGTGAACAATATGTCTGCATGGTCAAATGTCATTTGGGTCTTACCTTCAACAGTAGGATCCATCGTTGCGGTTACTCTACCATGGTCAAATAAAATTGGTCTATTGGCTGCTGTCTCGATGGCCTGTCCAGTTTTCGGTATTCCTGTCATCGTTTCATTCTCATGGAATTATACATCATGCTCAGGCTATACCAAGAAAATCACAAGAAATGGTATTATCATGGCTGGCTATTCAATTGGGAATCTTATAAGTCCACAATTATGGAGATCTCAAGATGCTCCAAGATATTTTCCAGCTTGGATCGTACAAATTGTCTTATCATTCTTCGTTGCACCACTCATGGCTATGATCATTAGAGTCATCTTGAAAAGACGTAACACAGAAAGATTGGCAAATCTTACAGAAAACGAAAAACTTGGTGTGATTCAAGGCGCAAATGGTGAAGAAGTTGTTGTCAGTGTTGCATCTTTGGATTTAACAGATTTGGAGAACAAAGCATTCATTTACCCGTTATAGTCCCGCTTTATAGATTTAATCAAAATAGCATAATATTCATTACAGTCATTTTAACGTGTAGTACTCCAAATCCGTTAAAACGTGGGATATTGGAGATATCAACTGCCATCGTTAACAGGCTTTTATATATAGGGGAGCCAACATAATGATAGTTATCAAAACACGAATGAAGTTCAGCATTTTCAGAAGAAAAGCAGGCAAAATAGTCGACCATCACTGATGAAATCATCGATTGGTAGCGCTCACCTGGATGTCTGTTTTCAAAAGATTTGGCTATTATTCTCAGCTTCTGGCCCACTGAGTTGGCTCTTTAATTGGTCACAACGTGGACGGACTGTCTACGATCCAAACGGTGAAAGAACCAACATTTCTCCATTTTCTCTCGATGTGAAGCTTTCCACCTGTGCTGCTGCATGCGACTTCTCAACAATGATTCTCTTTCCAGGACGGAGGTGCTCTCTTTGGGACCATTATCCTCGCACGTTTTCAATGCTGTGTTGATGAAATGCAGGGTTTGTGGTTGGTTCTCGAGAGACATCACAACGAAGATGAGATATTGGACCTTGTTGAAAGACAAAGGGCTGTATATATAGGGGAGATGCCCATTGAACTCCGATTGTTCTCAGCTGTTGCTGGATTTCCACCCTTCGCTATCAACAATGAAATTCGATTCAGTCTTATCAGTGCTAACAGCTATCCTGGGTACTGCTGATGCCTCGATCTCCAGACCAGATAAAAAGCCATACTCGCAGGACTCTCTTGAAAAATTTCAACTGCTAAGATATACCGGTACCACTGGTCCTTATATAGCACATAGAGGCTACGGTATTGACCCGAAAGTCCCTGATGGATGTGAGGTTACTCAAGCTCATTTGTTCATGAGACATGGTGAAAGATACGCTACAGCTTCAACTGGTGAAGGACAGAAGCAGATTTTCCAGAAATTGAAATCAGCAGAGATCGAAAGCTATGAAGGTCCTTTAGCATTCGTGAAAGATTACGAGTATTTTGTTCATATCTCGAGCATGAATCTTACAAAGGTTTTTATTCAGGTTTGGGAACTTGTTACACATTGGGTGCTGACTTCAGAGCCATATATGATCACTTGTTTGATGCCAATTCTGTCCATCCTGTTTTCGCTTCAAGTCAAGAAAGAGTTGTTGAAAGTGCTAGGTCTTTTGCTAAAGGGTTCTTCGCTGCTAATTACACAAACTTGGCCTCTATACAAGTCATTCCAGAAAACGCTACCCAAGGTGTGAATTCTTTGACCACACATGACGCTTGTACCAATTACAACGGCTCGTTCAATGATGATTTGGTCAACTCATTCTCCTCGGATTATTTGGACAAAGCTGCCATCAGACTAAACAAAGTATCCCCAGGCTACAATCTGACCGGTGATGATATCTACGATTTATTAGGTTACTGTGGGTTTGAACTAAACGTTCGTGGCGAATCAAAAGTTTGTGAGATATTCACACATGAGGAATTAATCAACTGGGCTTATTCCAAAGATTTAGGCTACTATTATGGTAATGGCCCAGGATACAACTTGAGCACTGCATTGGGGTCCGTTTATGTCAACAACACCTACACTTTGATGAAACAAGGTTCAAAATACCCATATAACTTGACCTTCTCATTTTCTCATGATTCTGACTTGTTAACTTACACCACTGCCTTGGGTCTGTTTGGACCCGATTATGATTTATCTGTTGATGCTATTGATTTTGGCTCAGTCTTCCATTCTTCAGAAATCATCCCAATGGGTGGTAGACTTAATCACTGAAAGAATGACATGTGAAGATACTTTAACCAATGAGACTGAAACTTGTGTTAGATTCTTACTCGACGATGCAGTGATCCCAATTCCAAGTTGTCAAGATGGCCCAGGCTTTACTTGTTCGTTAGATGGTTACAAGGAAAACATGGATCATAGATTGAATGAAACAAACTATGTTGAGGCCTGTGGGGTCAATCCAACTGCTCCTCAGTATTCAACTTTCTATTGGAATTTTGATGTTACTTTCGATAACAATTGAGCAGATTTTTACAGATTGGAGGTTTCTTAATTTTCGATATCCTGACTGAACACTTCTTTCTTTAGTTCAGTACCAATACTTTAATTTTGCGACTTATACAATATCAATACAAAACACAATTTGAGCATTAGAATTTTTGTTAACTCGTAAGAGAATTTTTCAACCACCAGTGGCCATTGTGATTTAAAATAGTGCTACACTAGCTTGAGACTTATCCACAGTCTCAACTTTTTGGGGTCTACAATCAAGACGTTCTACGATTATACCATGATCCTCGGCTCGCCTCGGCTCGCTCGCGGAAACGTTGAAGCTTTCAATCTCAAAGTTTATCCGAGAACCAACATCACCAAGTTTAGCGTGTAAAAGTGAATTAAGGCCAATATGAAGCTAATTTGTTTTGTGATGCCAGTCATCGCATTCCTCAGTAGCATCACTCACGGTCAGGAGCTCGCAGATGTCGCTTTATTAAAGCAAGAGTTGAATGAAAACCAGGTTAACGTTACAGCTAGAGACGATAAGATTCCATTCATAAATATGTATAGATTGAATTGTCAAGATAAAATAGGACTTTCAATGATTGGTCTTGCAGATTTAGGAATCACGATTGGCGGTATCGTCCCATACTGCACAAATAGCAATTATGGAGCAGCCACGTTTGAATCTACAACCAACTGTGCATTGGCTTTATTCTCGGGATTAGTTATGATTAATGGATTTTTGGCGAAGAATTTTGGTTTGGTTGATAAACTCTCCCATACTCGAAATTTTAGTCTTGATCCACCTATTTTAAGCAATCATTGGTCCAATATCACAAGAGATGCATACAGCAGAGGTTTTGATATTGATTACCTTTATTATAAAGATTTGAAATATGACAATGGTGAAATACTTTTGGATGATTTTTATGTGATATACTCTCTTGATGGATATCAATTGAACTATTTTAATAATATTGGTCCTGCATATAAACACATTTCTTTCAAACCAGAACCACTTTTAACATCCATTAAGCTGCAAGTTAAGAAGTTGGCCTATCGTATTTTTGAATTGAATCTAATACATGAATAGCGAGCAAGAAGCCAAAATATAGATAGCTAATCTTGAAAAACAATAATATGAAATATAAAAATTGAACATCATTTAGAACTTCACATCGGTTATATAAAATATAAGTTCAATGCATAACACACCATTTGAAATTTTACACGATCTCTACAATACAAGAGACTATTAAATAATCCCCGGTCATAATCCCAGCATTTTTATTATTTTAAATAAAGTATAAGTAACTATGAATTCATCACTTCACAATTAGTATCCGTGCTAACATATAAAAATTTCTTGATTCAAAATTGTCCCTTCCAATGTTCATTAACAATATCATGAACCATCGAGGCAGCTGCTATCAAACCTTGGTAAGCAGCCACAGCAATGGCTCTCATTTGAGTTGTATTGTCACCGGAGGCATGAATACCTTCAATATTGGTTTTTTGCTGTCCATCCACTTTTATAAACATTTTGAACTTGTCATCTTTTTCGATTCCAAGATTGTTGATGATGTTGTCATTATTGATCACAAAAGGTGGAAACATATAGAGAACATCAAGATCCACTGAGCGGCCATCTTCTAGAACAACATTTGAAAGCACACCACTGGCTTTTTTGGACTGAGCTTCAGCAACAGTCCCTTTGAAAACCTCAATGTTTCTTTTGCTCATTGCATTGATTGTTTCTTCCTCTAAGCTTTGATAAACATTTTCCGAGCAGATCACTTTTGATTTCTTGCTCCAATTATACAACATCGGTAACATCATTTTCAAAAACATTGGGTTTCCATAATACAATCCCGTATCTTCACCGGCAAATTCCGCACCATGACAAAATGGACATGGGATTATCCCCCAATAATTTCCTATATTCTTGATTGGAATTTCATCAATGTTATCATTCACGCCTGAAGCAAATAGTACCTTCTTGGAATAGAACAGCGTATTAGGTTCCTGTTTATAAAACTCAATCTTGAACCCATGGGTTGGATCTTTGATTACATTCGTGACAATACCATTAACCATCTTCACTGTAAAATATTTCAGGACTTGCTCTTTAGATTTGTTTAAAATGGCCCTTGGACTTTCACCATCATTAGATAAGAAGTTATGTGACTCATTGGCATACCTGTTGCATGGTAGTCCGGCATCAATACAAAGAACATTCATCAAGGCTCTTCCAAATGTTAAACAGGCTTGTAACCCGGAGGCCGAACCCCCAATAACTATAACGTCGTAAATGTTGATCTTCATATTGGATTGATAATGGCTATGGTTGTATATGTTGAGCTTGTATGAAAACAGTGTATATGCTGGCCAATTCACTTCCTATTTATACTTTTGGTGCCATTTCCTCAAGATTCATTATTGAAGTTTCTCGATACTGTTAATTTGAGAAATCGAGCAAATAAATCTCGGACAAGAACTGGTAAATCCGACAACACCGTCAACAATTTGCTCTTTTGAATCCGAGCCACTTATAACCACAAATTCCGAATCCCTAGGAAAGAAAACCTGTACCAGAAACAAAATACCTCTTGCTTGGTGAATCTCGTACAGTTTAACCACAGTATTTTGGTGTTCCGAAGATTTGTGGATTTTCCTTTTCATATCTGGTCAAAAGATCAAAACAATATTCCAAATTCAATTTGGCACAGTATCTTTCCAATTTATTTGAGATATAAGTTGGATCATGGTTATCGATACTAAACAAGTTGTTCAGACAGATGATGATGGATAAACTTATGGTCAGTTCGCAATTGACCTCTCTGTAGTGCAAGATGAACTCTAATAAGTTGTTGAAAATTAGCTGCAAGACCCATTTGATTCTTGTGATATGGGAATCATCATTCAATGAGACTCTCCAAATTTCAACAAGACAAGATTCTAAAACTTGAGTATAACCTGTAAAGTCTCCTTGTTGGAACAAGAGTTGTAGTTGAACATAATATAAACTGACCAAATCCAACAGAAAGAAAAGGTCCTTTTGTTGCATAATGATACTGATTTGATACAAAATGTCCTGAGAGTTCAATCCTTTCACACCAAAATAGTTGAATTTTTGCAAGATTTTGATCGTATTTATGAATATTGGAGCTGCTTGAAATCTTCTTTCATCTTTGGCATAAACAGATAAATCCTCTTTGACAGGTTCAGAAATCCCCGGGCTTGTGCCAAATGCTATAGCAAGAATACAGTCCATTCTTTGTAGTTCTAACCAACATGATTCAAAGTCGGAATCCAAGCTTTTAGATTGGTCTCTATATCTAATAAACTTACCCACACCTATAACTTCATGGATACCAATCAATATATCTTCTTTATGCTTATCCATACCAAACATGAATTCCATTTCTAATAATCCAATTTGTAAAGTTTTGAAATCTTTTGGCAGGAGTTTTAGGTCACAACGATGTTTGTATTCATTGAAAATTTCTTGCACAAGCTCCTCTTTCTTATCAACTGGAATGCAAGCACACGTGAATTTCTTCAATCTAATACAAATTGATAATAAAAGTAACATGATCAAAGAATCCTGGAAATGGACAGGTTCGAGAGTTTCTTCTTTAAAATTTTGATAAAATAAATCAATATCTTCCTCTGTCAAGAAAAAACTAAAAGCTTTGAAATTTGCTGAAACGGTTCTTATAATGTTCTTCAATAAGACTTCATCATACTCTTTCCCTTGTAGAATGATTGGGAACTCTCTTTTGGATAGCGTTATCTCATCCATTAATGATGTGTCTTTTGCGATTTCACTAAGTCTGGCATCAATATCATTAACAATTTCCAAAAAATCTTTTGAACGTAAATTGGAATTCAGGTTTGTGTGTATACTAGCTTTAGTCTGTAAACTCTCCACCACTTTAGGTAGTTTTTTTTCAACGTCAGCCTTCAGATAATCTTCCAAGATGGCGCATCTTTGGAGTAGCTCTCTGATAACTTCGTCCTTATCGATCTTAACACCACTGTCACCAACATTCACCACTTTTCTTTTCGCATTTGTAGGATATTCACATTGGATCTTTTTATTGAGACAAAATTCACAAGCTGGTGATGATTTGTCGCACTTTATTTTACGTCTCCGACACTCAATACACGAGATCGAGTATACGGTCTGCGATCCAAGCAGCTTGATATCCATATTGGCCCTTTCGTACAGAACCTTTTGATCGCCCCAAAGCTCAACGTCTTGAGTCGAAC
The DNA here is from genome assembly GCA_030574735.1 of Hansenula sydowiorum. Taxonomy (NCBI): domain Eukaryota; kingdom Fungi; phylum Ascomycota; class Saccharomycetes; order Phaffomycetales; family Wickerhamomycetaceae; genus Hansenula; species Hansenula sydowiorum. The sequence continues at coordinate 27,929 of JAJMFN010000399.1, forward strand.
AACGATTTCTCGATCATTAAACAAACAGAAAAAAACGTTGTCGCGAATGTGTTCTGTGGTTGGGCTGTGGCTACCTTATAAACTCATCAAGACCATCAATTGTGCAAAATTGGTGCTGATGGAGTCATGGGTGGATGCCTTTTGGTGATTGTGTTGAGGATGTCTTGCTTCTATTGCTGTATCGGGTAAAGGAAGCTTTCTGTCTGCTGAGTGTCTTCGACTGGGGCCAAAACTGTTATAGTGTAAATCTAGCAGTCCGTCTATAAATAAAGAGAATAAGCATCTGATTTTATCAGCTAGACTTGCAAAGAATGTACTAGCTATAGAAAACTGACACAGCAATGACTATTAGGACTAGCTTGGAGGAGACCATCAGATCCGATATTCCACTTATTTTGACAGAAGAAGAGAAATCTCAAACCAAGAACGAAATCGATTCTAAGTCAAATTTAATAATTCAAGGAGTCCCTGTTCATCCAGATGAGAACTACATTCTTGTACCACAAGATGACGAGGCCCTAAATGCTTCGTATCCAGATTTTTTACCGTCATGGGACCCTTTTGAGAAATATAGCCCATTGAAAGAATTCCATCATGAAGATGTTGGTTTGAAAGCTGTTTCGTCATTCCCAAATCTTTTCCCTGATAATGGACCATCGTCTTCTGGGAATGCAAAAATGCTCACCCCAAATTTTGGCTCAGAGATCAATGGCATTCAATTGTCTTTCCTTTCCGATTCTGGTAAAGATGAGCTGGCCCTGTATGTTGCAGCTCAAAATTTTGGTGAATATTTTGGACCTCTACATATCCATCCAACAAGCGGTGCACCAAAGGGAGCTCCAGCATTGCATCTTGTATATCGTCCTCAAACATCGTCACCCCCATTAATTGATCGTTTACGGAAACACAATCAAGCGAAATTTTGGCACACTGATATAACTTATGAGAAACAACCTGCTGGGACCACTTTCCTTGCAATATTGGAGGGTCCTTCTCCAGGGGGTGACACTGTCTATGTCGATTTACAACAAGCCTATGGAAGGTTATCACTTGAATTCCAATCGATTTTGCAGAATTTGAGAGCAATTCATAGGAAATTAGAGCCAATCTCTTCATCTAGTGAATCGCCTTTTTTACTAAGGAGGACAGGTTTAGATGGTGTTGAACACCCACTAGTTCGTACAAATCCAGTCACAGGAGTCAAAAGTCTATTTGTTAATGAATTACTTACAGACGGTGTAGTTGGGTTCAAAAAGGAAGAATGTGATGCAGTTTTAAATTTCCTCTATAAACATCTAAACAATTCAATCGATTTGCAAATTAGAACACGGTATGAAAAGGGCACTGTTGTTGTTTGGGATAACAGAAGAACTGCCCATACTTGGACATTTGATTGGGATAAACCTGAAAGACGTCACTTATTCAGAATAACTCCTAGAGCTGAAGTTCCAGCTTAATTAGGATTAATAAAGAAATATTTCGTCTGTTGTTGAACAAGATGCTTTTGTGCAGTGTATTCTTCTTGCGTATTTTTGCCATGTTTTTGGACATTGGTTCTTGTGTGAGTTTTGAATTTTTGTGTCACTTTAATGTTTCTGTCTCTTCGATTGTGTGTAACGAGCCACCATCTGAAACTCCACAGGACATTCTAATGGAATGGCCTCTGCCACTCTTCACGATTGTCTACTGGTTATCCTCAGCAGTGACGAATTCAAGAAAATCTGTAAAAATTTCCACGAAATATAACACGAGAATTAAACGAATTATCGTGCGTATAGTAATTAGGGCGTTGGCTCGTATTGGATGAAACGGCTGAATGACGAAGAACTCGTTGTTGTTCTTGGTCTGGAACTTCAGATTCGAGAGAAATTGGCTCAACGTCTTCTCTAGACTTTGGTGTAACGTTTTCTTTGTGATTGATCACAGCATCTAGTGAACCTTCACTATCAGACCGGGAGTCAGAGCCAAAATGGCTTTGGAAAACCTGAGATGGTTGTGGAATAGTAGCGGTGAAGTCAGCTTGAGGAACAATCTGAGGAACAATAGAACGAGGAACCTCATTCATATCACCACCATTGCCATTATACACACCAGAGGCTATCAAAGAAACGTCTGAGGTATTCTCGTGCTCTTCGTTATTAGTTCTTCCATGTGTTGGAGGGTTGGTGCGATTTTCTTGACTCATTTTGGTAGCTTGTAAGATGATTTTATGTAATTTTATATTTCTAGTATAGTTGTTGTGTAAAGCGAGTGGTAAAAGATGAAAGTAAAAGTCTGAAAAATAGATTTCTGAGCCTTTTATAGTATTTTGGTTTTGTGTAACCTTCATGAGAGATATATAATTGAATGAGTTGTATTAGGTGATCGACAATTACTAAATAGGCAATTTTGAGATCTTTAGGATTCTTACGCTATATGATGAACGAGAAATATCAGTTCGGTAAGGTGTAAAAAATTATACTCAATGTCGCTGTAGTGTTCAGGTTTTAGCGGCTAGATGAGATGGAGATACAGTGGTTCCTTGATCATATATGGCTTTTCACAGTGGGTCAGGTATGCAAAACAAAAGTTTCAATTAAATAACAATTCTCTATTATAAATAAGTTTATATATATGACTTAAATAATCTGTTCTTTTTGAAAAAAAACAGGAATCTAATGTACAATGTCTTTTGTTTTCAATCTTGCATTGTGAATTTCTTGAAATCAATCAATCCCATTCTGGAACGTCATCGTGGAAATATTTACCTTCCAAAGTAGCCTTAATGACACCAACTCTAACACAGAAATCACCAAAATGTTCACCGTCTAATCTTTCCAAAGCCCATCTTTTGAATAATGGTTTCAAGATTGATAAAACTTCCTCCTCTTTAATACTTTGTTTGTAAATCTTATTAACACGTTGACCGAAATAACCACCACCAAGCATTAAGTTATAAGTACCATACGCCTTACCGACTAATGCAACTTCTGCCAACCACGGTCTTGCACAACCATTTGGACAACCAGTCATTCTCATGACAACGGAATCATGTCTTAAACCATATTCTTCCAATGCTTCTTCAATCTTAGACACCAAAATTGGTAAATAACGTTCAGATTCAGCCATTGCTAACCCACAAGTTGGGAATGCAACACATGCAGCAGATGATAATCTTAATGCTGAGAAATCAGTATTATCCAATTTATAATCATGCAAGAGTTGCTTAACATGAGGTAATTCTTCATTTGACACGGTGGAAATCAAAACGTGTTGATTACCAGTTAATCTAAAAGTACCTTTGGAATCAGGTTTGGATTGGAAATATTGAGCAATTTTTTTCAACCCAGTTTTTTGTGGTAATTCAGGAGTATCTTCAACACGACCATTTTCAATAAAACAAGTGAAATGATGTCTTTGTAATTCATCAGTAACCCAACCAAAATGATCAATATTATCTTTAATTTCATAAGCTCTTTCAGGTCCAAATTTATACCCCCATAGTTCTTCAACTTTTTCCTTATAACCTTCAACACCAAGTGTATCAACAGTATATTTTAATCTTGCATTTTTACGATCTTTTCTATTACCATGGTCTCTTTGAACAAGCATGATTTTTTCACAAACAATATGAATATCATCAACTGATACAAATCCAAATGAAGAACCAGCTCTTGGATAAGTCTTTTTATTATTATGTGTAGACCCCATACCACCACCAACAAGAACATTGAATCCAATAACTTCGTTATCTTCCACAATGGCAATCAACCCAACATCTGATGACCAAACATCAACATCGTTATAAGGTGGCACTGTGATATTAATTTTATATTTTCTTGGTAAATAAGTTGCCCCATAAAATGGTTCATTATCCACCAAGGCATTACCAGCAACAAGAGTCTTGACCTTTTTAGGACCATCTTTTCTTGAGTTGAATTTTTCAGGCCATGAAGGATCATCATCTTCTGGATCATCACCTTTCAACCAAATTTCGTGATAAGCTGTTGTTTGTGGTAATAAATGTTGAGAAATTTTTTTGGAAATGAAATCGATATCATTATGTATTTTAGCATTATGAGGCAATGCACTGATCATAACATTTCTATTAACATCACCACATGCACCCAAAGTATCCATCAATACGGCATTCATTGCTCTGATGGAAGGTTTCAAGTTATGTTTAACGATCCCATGTAATTGATAAGTTGCTCTTGTTGTTAATTTAATAGTACCGTTACCTCTTTCATCGGCTAATTTATCCAACATTAACCATTGTTCCGGACTGGTGATCCCACCAGGTAAACGAACACGAGCCATGAAGATATAGAAAGGTTCCAAACCAGCACTTTTACGAGCATCTCTTA
>JAJMFN010000400.1:0-31770 GCA_030574735.1 Hansenula sydowiorum
ATATAGTAAAAAGGTCAAATTAAACTGACATAAAAAATCTATCTATCTATCTATCTATAATAATCTATCTATCTATATCTATATAACTATCTATAACTACTATAAAATATCTATATATATAATTATCTATCTATAACTACTATATAATAAAATATCTATCTATAACTACTATAAAATATCTATCTATATATACCTACTATAAAATATCTATCTATTTATAACAGCTATATATTAATCTATATATAACTACTATATATCTATCTATTTATAACAGCTATATTTATAATATATAAAATAATGAATATGGTTATAATCTATGCATATATAAATATATGTATAAGTCATAATAATGAATAATAGTTATAATAATATAATATGGTTATAATAAGGCATATTATAATAGTATATAGTCATATTAATATATAATGATTATAATAAGGCATATAGTTATATATAATCATAATAATCAAATATGGTTATAATAAGGCATATAATTATAGTATATGTATATATATGGTATTATATAGTTATAATAATACATATAGTTATATAATATATAAATATATAAAAAATAAAATATAAAAAAGTAATAAAAATATAAAAAATAATGATAAAAATATCAATTTACGTATTAATACAGCATAAATAATAAATCTATAAATAATTTATAATAGGTGAATTAAAAGGAAAATTATAAAAATGTTAAATTTAGTAAGGGGGTACCCTTATCAATTTTAATAAAAATGATAAAAATATTAATAATATAAAATATATAAGTGAAGTTATATAACTATGGTTATAACTCACCATAACTAAAATATAGGTGATATATAATGATTCATATATATATATGTATATATTTATAATATAGGTATATAGTCCTATAGGTTATATATAGGCATATATTTATAATATAGGTATACATTCATATAGGTTATATATAGGCATATATTTATAATATAGGTATATAGTCATATAGGTAGGTTATATATAGGCATATAGTTATAATAGGTCATATATAATGATAATATATAATAATTAGTATATTCATTATATAATATCCTATTCATATATATGGTGATGATATAATGATACATATATATATAGGCATATAGTTATAATATAGGTATACATTTCTATAGGTTATATATAGGCATATGGTTAAAATATAGGTATATATTGATAAGGGTTATATATAGGCATATGATTATAATATAGGTATCTATTTATATGGGTTATATATAGGCATATAGTTATAATGGGTTATATATAGTCATAATAGTAATCTATTTATAATAAATATATAAGTGAAGTTATATAAGTATGGCTTTAATCAAGGGTATCATTTCTATATATTTTATGATGATATAAAAGGTATCATTAATATATATGGTGATATAATATGTATCATTATAAATTATACATTATTATAAATAAGGGATCTATATTCATCATTATATAATAGTATTATATTATAAGGATATAATAGGTTATAATAGGTATATATGTTATATATTAATTATATAGATTATATATAGTTATATATGTTATTTATATAGGTTATAATAAGGGGGTATATAATAATAAATATATATATTAAATATATAAGTGAAGTTATATTACTATGGTTATAACACCTGCCATAATTATAATATATATAATAGATCTATAATTATTCATTATAAAAGGGTATATATCATTATAGTTAGTTATAATGGATCTATATGGTTATAATAAGGGTCTATCTATCTATCTATAATCATCATAAGTATATTTATATATAGTCATTATAATAAGGGGGTATATCTATAGTCATTATAATATAGTATATCATTATAAATAAGGAGGGTATAGAAGGTATCATCATTAATTATAATGGGTCTATATTCATAATAAGGTATACTATCTATATAATCATAAAGGATCTATAGTCATTATAAAGTATTTATATGGTTATAAATAGGGAGGGTATATATAGTCATCATTATAATATATACATCATATATAAGAGATAGTGTCTATTATATATATTATAGCTATTAATAATACATAGGTATATATCATTATTATAATAGATCTATATAGTTATAATAAAAGGGTCTATATAAAAGGGTATATAATCATCATTATAATATATGTATATAGTTATAATAAGGGTCTATCTATACTCATCATTAATAGGTATATATCATCATTATAAATAGGTATATATCATTATTATCATTATAATGGATCTATATAGTTATAATAAGGGGTATATTATAGATAGGTATCATTAATAGGTATATATTATAATGTATCTATATAGTTATATATAATCATCATTATTATAGATATATTACTATCATTATAAATAAGGTAGTATTATAAGGGTATATGATTATATTTATAATGGGTATATATAGTTATAAAGGGTATATATCATCATTATATAGGTATATTATCATTATAGATAAGGGTATATTATAAGGGTTATATAAAGGTATATCATTAGTTATAATAAGGGAGGGTATATAAGGAAGGGTATATCATCATTATAAATAAGGCATATCATTATAAAGGGGTATTAGTATCATCATCATTATAATAAGGCATATCATTATAATAAAGGTGGATATATAAGGAAGGAAGGGTATATATAGTTATAATATATTTATATAATTATAATAAGGGATCTATATCATTCATTATATAAAGGGGTATATTATTATAAATAATGGGTATATTATATAAAGGGTTATAAGTATCATTATATTATATATAATCATTATAATAAAGGTGGGTATAGATCATTATAGGTGTATAGATCATTATAATATATGTATATCATTATAAATAGGGGGGTATATAAGGGATCATCATTATAATATATGTATATCATTATAAATAAAGGGTATATATGGTTATAAGGGATATATAGTTATAATAGGTATATATGGTTATAAGGGGTATATATGGTGACTATAAAGGGTATCATATCATTATAGATAGGGGTATTATATATATAGGTCATTATAGATAGGGGTGTATATCATTATAAATAAGGTATTATATTATATGGGTCATTATAGATAGGGGTATCATCATTATAGATAAAGGTATTATATAAATGGGTCATTATAGATAGTGGTATATCATTATAAATAAGGGTATATGATTATAGATAATCGATCTATATCATTATAAATAAGGGTATATAATTATAGATAATGGATCTATATCATTATAAAAATGTATATAATAATAATAAAATATAAAATATATACAATAATCCATAATTATCGTTATAATTCACCTAAAATAGTATAAATATTGGTACTAAGCAATAATAATGTATAAATAGTAATACGTTATAATTCATGGTATATCGATATAACACTGCATTATATAAAAAGGATAAAAAATCCCTCACTTATATTAATTGTTAAATTAATGTAAGTACATTTATAGTTTATATATTGGCTTTATTATAACTAATATATTATATATAGAATATAGCTTATATATACCCATATCATATTAATTCACCTATTTTATAATATGGATGAATGGTACCTACATATTAATTCACCTTGCCCGGGGGGCACGTCACCCATCGGTGGCACTAGTGCCCCCTCGGGGACTATTTTATAATAATGATATATAGTGCTATATGGTATTAATTCACCTATTTTATAATATGGATATATAGTGATATATGGTATTAATTGACCTATTTTATATATTTATATTATTTTATGGTTTTAATTCACCTATTTATAATACTCTATAGGATTTGAACCTATATAATAAGTGCCGAAAACTGATATTTTACCATTAAATTAAGAGTATATATATAATGAATATAGATAGATATATTATTGGTTATTATACACCATATAATAATAAGAATGATATCATAAGGCAGAATAGACCCGTAGCCTCACTTAAAGCGAAACCTAATATTGCAAATGGAAATAATGTATTACGTAATGATGGATTACGCGATGTACCATTAATTAATGCTGCGAATACAATGGCAATACCGATACCGGCACCTAATAGACCGATAGCCGATAAACCTGCACCTATATATTTAGCTGCTAATACTAACTGCATATTATTATTATATTTATATTATATGTATTTTATATTATATATTATATCCATTATTATTACTACTATATATAATGATTATATATTACTTATAATAATACCTTGCCCGGGGGGCACGTCACCCATCGGTGGCACTAGTGCCCCCTCGGGGACTATATATTATATATCATTATAATTCATCTAATTTATATAAAAATGATAAAAATGATAAAAAATACAAAAATTGATAAGGGGGTACCCTTACAAATATTAACTTTTTTATAAATATCTATCTAATTGACCTATATAAAATATATTACATAATTATTAATTATGCCGTATTAAAGCATAAATTCAATTTTATGACAATAATTTTAATATTTTTATAAATTTATTTATTTATTTATTTATTTATTTATTTATAATATATGATACCATATATATCGATATAATTATAACTAATAATAATATAATGATATATGACACCATTAATATCGGCTTAATTATAACTCACCCCCCGGGGGGGCATGGACCCTTGGGTGCATGGCACCGCGGCGGGGCCTAATAGAATTATATGTAATGATGCGGTTTATATGCCCTTATTATAATTAATACATAGAATTTATATATAATGAATGATGATATATACCCTTATTATTATATAAATAATAAATTAAAATAAGGAAGGCTTAATTCCAGTGGTATAATATGCGTTATATTATAATATAAATAATATCCTTCTAATTCTACCATGATTAAATAGTATAAATTAATCTCACTTATATATAATATATATATAAGTATATATACTGGTATAGTACCCAATTCGAACTAATTCACCTTATATATAATGAGTATAATAGCATACTACCTTATTCTAACTAATTCACCTATAATATGAATGTAATGATATGGTACCTTATTCGAACTAATTCACCTTATATATAATATATATGTATATATAATGATATAGTCCATAATTCGAACTAATTAACCTAATATATAAATAGAATGATAGTATTACATAATTCGAACTAATTCACCTATAATATTAATACAATATAATGATAGTATTACATAATTCGAACTAATTCACCTTATATATAAATATGAATATTATGATAGAATCCCTTATTCGAACTAATTCACCTAATATATAATGACTATAACAACATAGTACCATATTCGAACTAATTCACCTTATATAATAAGTATGTATCAATGATGATATAATACCATAATTCTAATTAATTAACCTTATATATAATCAGTATAGTAGTATAGTACCATATTCAAACTAATTCACCTTATATGTAATGAGTATAATAACAACATAGTATATAATTCGAACTAATTCACCTTATATGTAATGACTATAACGACATAGTACCATAATTGGAACTAATTCACCTTATATATAATCAGTATAATAACATAGTACTTTATTCGAATTAATTCATCTAATATATAAATATTATGATATAATTGCCTTATTCGAATTAATTCACCTAATATATAAATATAGCTTATATACTACGTATTATAAATTTATATAAAAATATATAAGTAGTATAAATTAATAATTATTATATATATTTTAATTATTAGCTTAAATACTATGTAAATTGCCTTTTTTGGTTTTAATTCAGCGTTTTTCCTTTAGGAGTAAGTGACCCCCCCCCCCCCCCCCGAAGGGGGGTACATCAAATTTTGACGATGTAATTCACCTGACATAATTTTTTAGCAGGGCATAGATCCATAAAAATACGTACGAAGTTGAAGATACTTCCATTGCTTTATTTAAAGCGATGAAGTAGATAACTGAGTACGTAGTACGGAGTTGTATATTTAGCTGAATTATAACCGTGTGCATCTATTATAAGCATAATTCTATAATTATAAAATAATACATTAAATTTATAAATATATAGAAATTATTATATAAATATAATACGATTATAAATCGACCAAATCTATACCGTCGACATCGATCGACCTATAATATATAAAATACTTATTAATTTTTATAAAAATAAAAAATGCATAAAATTATAAATAAATGGCACGTAATATATACATATGGTACAATTGTACCATATGTATATATGGTTTATATTTATGCCTTTATTTTATAGTATATTAAATTTACGCCGATTTAAAGCCTATTGAGTACGTAGTACGAAGTTGAGGATACTTCCATTGCTTGTTTAAAGCGATGAAGTATACCTACTGAGTACGTAGTACGGAGTGATTTGTTGCATCTAATTCCAGCATTACATAAATCCTATCGTATTAAAGCCATAATCTATAATTTACATTATTTATAAAAAATAATAAAAATATAAATCGTATTATTTATAATAATTATAGCATTATACGTGCCATAGAATGGCCCGGGTGTATAAGCATATAATATATTTATAATTACATAAATATAAAATAGATGGTATATAATTATAACTATAATAGATGTATGGTTATAATATAAGCATAAATTTATAATAAAATACGCTGAGGGGAACCCGAGTTGTAATTTTGTACCGGTACGGCATAAAATACACCGAGGGTGGTACACTATAATTGACCTAATATTTAAAATATAGTGAATTAAAGCCATAAATAAGATTTAGGTGCATTAATACCATAAATATAAATATAAATAAAATAATAAAATAGAATATAATATAAGTACATTTATAGTGATAAATTATAATTAGGTAGATTTATAGTCATGAATAAAATAATAGTATATATTATAAATTATATAATTACATAAATATAGAATAGATCGTATATATTAATATAATGCATGGTTATAATTAGGGCATAAAATTATAATAAAATACGCTGAGGGGAACCCGAGTTGTAATTTTGTACCGGTACGGCATAAAATACATCGAGGGTGGTATTTAGCTTTATTACTATGATTAAAATTTAGCACGATTATAACGATAAACATAAATTATTATGAATTAAAGCCATATAATATAATATATAAAATATTAATAATAATGGAATGGATCTTTATATATAATTAATTATAATATATAATATTATTATAATAATGACAATACATGTTATATGCCTATATAAAGTTATAATCGTATTAATATAATAGATATAGTATATATACTTATTTATCTATCGATATATAAGTGAGACAAATTTATACTATTGGATCTATGTTAGTTCTAATTAATGCCAGCTAATTATATACTATGATATAAAGCCAAATATGGAATGATGCCTTCTTTATATCGATAACTACGTTCTATATAAGCTATATTCTATATATTGTATAAAATATATAAAAATATATAAATTTATGATAATAATTATAATTTACGCATTAATACAGCATTATTCATAATTATAGAATTATATTATAATAGGTCAATTATATCGATATTTATAAAATAATAGAATTTTAAAAGGGTACCCCCTTATCAATTTTGACTATTTTTACTATTTTTATCATTTTATAATAATTAGGTGAATTATAATGATATATCTATATATTAATATATAAATTACATGAATTATAGTGTATATCTATCTATTACATCAATAAAAATATATAGGTGTATATATAACATAAATAAAAGATAATACATAAATTATAAAAGTACTTACATTAATTTAACAATTAATATAAGTGAGGGATTTTTTATTCCTTTTTCTATCTATTATTGTATCGATTTAATACCATCATTATAATTAGGCCCATTTATAACCTAGTATAGCTTAGTACCAATTTATATCCATATTATGACTCTAATTCACCTAAAATGTCCTATTATTACTATATTTATTAATATTTTATATATTATATTATATATAATGACTATAATCCACCTTATATATAAATCCATTATAACTAATAATACCATATAATGACTATAATCCACCTTATATATATAATAAATCATTATAATTAATGATACCCCTTTATAACCATATAGATCCATTATAACTAATGATACCCATATATAACCATATAGATCCATTATAACTAATAATACTATAATGATATATATACCTATTATCTATCTATACTTATTATAATTAATGATACCCATTATAACTAATGATATATACCCCTTATTATAATGATACCCATTATATATAATGATACCTTTATCTATCTATCTATACCTATTATAATTAATAATACTATAATAATACTATAATGATACTATAATAATCATATTAATTCACCTATAATGATGATACTAATTATAATGATGATCCTTATATATATGCCCTTTTATAATGATAATCCATATAATGATATAAATACACCTATAATGATGTATGATGTATAATATTATAATAATGATATAAATTCATCTATAATGATCTATAATGGTACAATAATAATAATAGACACTATCTCTTATATATTATGTATATATATTATGTCTATATATTATACCTATATATTATAATGATGATACACCACTTTATATAATACCCATTAATTATAATGATAATACTATGCCTTTATTATAATGATAATACCTATACCTTATTTATAATGATATGCCTTAATTATAATGATGATGATATAATACCCCTAATTATAATGATGATATAATATAATATAATACCCCTTAATTATAATGATGATACTACTTTATATATATACCCTTAATTATAATGATGATACTATATATATATACCTATTAATTATAATGATAATACCTCTATCTATATCCTCCTTAATTATAATGATAATCCTTATATCTATCTATATTCCCCTTAATTATAATGATATACTATATTTATAATAATAATGATATAATACCCTTAATTATAATGATAATACTATATTTATAATAATGATGATATATACCCTAATTATAATGATGATATATAATAATAATAATACCTTTTATATCCACCTATATTATATATCTATCTACCCTTATAATGAATGATACCTTTTATATTCACCTACCTATCTTATAATTAATGATAATACCTTTTATATGCTTATAATGAATGATAATATTATAATAAGGTGACTATATAATGATATATAATGATACCTATATTAATAATAGACACTATCTCTTATATATTATGTATAATATATTAATAACACTATATACCCTACTGATTTATAATGAATGATAATACCCTTTATATCCACCTATATATAATGTATAATAATATTATAATAATACTATATATATATAATGATACCTATATTAATAATACCCTTATTTATAATGATGATCCATATATCTATATGCCCTTTATATACCTACCTATCTATCTATAATGATATATAATAATAATAATGCCTTATTTATAATGATAGTACCCTCCTTATATATCCACCTACCTTATAATGAATGATTATACTATAATAATACTTATAACCCTTTTATAATGATACTATACATTATATGCCCTTTATATATAATGATATATAATAATAATAATACCCTATTATAATGATGATACCTTTTATATCCACCTATCTTATAATGTATGATTATACTATAATGATACTATATATATAATGATACCTATATTATAATTATATACCTATATATAATGATGATCCCTTATATACCACCCCTATTTATAATGAATAATAATATTATAATGATGCCTATACTATAATGATACTTATACTATATTTATAATAATGATACCTATTTATAATGATGCCTATTTATAATGATACCTATTTATAATCATAGTAATACACCTATAATAATGATACCCTATTTATAATGATGATACATATATTATAACTATACTATTAATACCTCCTATATATCTATAATGCCTATATTATAACTAATAATGATATTATATAACTATATTAATAATGATACCTTATTATAATGATGATACACCTATAATGATACTATGCCCCCTTATAATGAATGATACTCCTTATATATAATGACCCATATTTATAATGCCTTTATTACTACCTACCTATAATGATGATTATATACCCATATTATAACTATATAAATATATAATGATAATAACTATTTATAACCCTTTTATATCACCACCATATATATAACTAATAATGACCTATTATAATAATGTATCTATATACACCTATACATAATTTATATATATGATATAATTATAATAATATGTATTAATTTATAATAATCTATATATTACTACCTTACCCGGGGGGCACGTCACCCATCGGTGGCACTAGTGCCCCCTCGGGGACTATATATTATAAATATGAATATTTTATCATTTTTATTAAAATTGATAAGGGTACCCCCTTACAAAATTTAACATTTTTATAAATTACCTTTTAATTCACCTATATAAAATATATTACATAATTATAAAGTATGCTGTATTAATACGTAAATTGATATTTTTATCATTTATTTTTATATTTTTATTACTTTTTTATATTTTTATTTTATACATATTTATATAGAATATCGTTATAAATCTATAGGATTATTTATATAGTTATATATATAGTATATCGTTATAAATCGATAGGCCCCGCCGCGGTGCCATGCACCCAAGGGTCCATGCCCCCCCGGGGGGCTAGTTATATATTATAAATATATAGTATGGTTATAGATCTATAAGGGTATATCGTTATAAATCGATAGTATATTATATATAATATGATTATATATCATTATAGATTATAATATGGGTATAAATAGATAGTATGGGTATAAATCTATAGTTATATTATATATATGATGATTATAAATAGATAGTATATTATATGGTGATTATAAATAGATAGTTATATTATATTATATGGTGGTTATAAATAGATAGAATATACAGTTTTACTTATTGTTATGTAAGGAAGGGATACATATATAAATCATATGTATATATTATAATAGGTATTATTATAAAATATAATAAAATAATAGGTAGTAATATAACCCAACACACATTAATTAATAAATCGTACCGTAATCTAGGCAATGATGCCCGTATTCATATAAATATATATATAATTATAATGGATTTAATTGCATATATATTACTATAAAATAATGATTCGATATAAATATTAATTATATTATTATTAATAATATATGTATTAATAAAGCATAAAAATAAATTATATAAATAGTATAACGATGATGACGGTATAAAAGCACCTATAAATATAGTCGTATTAATATAGGCCATATATGCAATATTATTATATTCATATAAATAAAATAATACGAATGGTGATGCACTTAATTCGGTCATATGACCCGATACTAATTCGGATTCGGCTTCTATATGATCGAATGGCGGTCTACCGGTCTCCGCTATACTACTAATAATTAATATAAATAATAACGGTATAAATGCATATAATAATATACTATGGGATTGTATCATAATAATATTATTAATATTACTACTATTTATAATGATAAATATAATAATATAAATACCGGATAATATTAATTCATAACTAATAAATTGGGCCGTCGATCTAATTGATCCCATTAATGCATATTTACTATTACTACCCCATCCCACTAATAATGTACCGAATATTCCTATAGAACTTATAGCCATAATATATATAAATGATATATTACTATATAATACGGCACATCCATTATGTACTGGTATAGTACACCATGGTATTAAAGCGGATATTAATGATATAATAGGACTAATATATATTAATATTTTATTACTTTCACGCGGTATTATAACCTCTTTCATAAGTAGCTTAAATGCATCGGCAAACGGTATAAATAAGCCATAATAACCAGGTATATTTGGACCGATACGTCTCTGCATATAAGCGAGCGTCTTCCTTTCAGCTAGTGTTAGATAGGCAACCATAATTAATATACATATAAATCATATTAATATTTCTATAATTGATAATAACATATAATTATAATGATATATATACGATATAAATCTATATATATATTACTATAATAATAAATAAAAGGACATAAATATAAAATGCTTATAATTAAGCTAATTATAGATATATTATTATTATTATAAATAAATAAATAAATAAATATTATTATATAATAAATATATAAGAGATAAGGTTCAATTGTATATTATACAATAAATATTATGGTGAATTATAATGATTATAATGATTTATCACTATTTTTATTATTATATAAGGTTAAATAGATAGTACCTATTATAGATAGCAGTAATAAAACGGATAATAATAATAATATAATAATATAATTACTATATAGTATTATACCTATAATTGATAATTCGGTCATATTATAAGCATTATATCAATTATTAATAAATATATCATAATTATTATATAAGGTGGTTATAAAGTCATAGTTATAATATATACTATAATAATAAAGGATTATAACGGTTATTAATATAAAAGGTATATCATTATGTATATATGGTGTATATAATTCGTGTATTTTAATATTTAATAATGATAATATAAATATAAATAATATAGAAATGGCACCTATATAAATTAATAGGTACAATAGACTCATAATAGGTATGCCCATATAATATAGATATATAGATATATCAATAAATAATAATATAAGGTATAATATACTATACATTGGGTTTATTGCAGTTATAACTAATATACTTAATATAATAGATAGTATAATGGATATATTATATAAATTATTATAATTATATATATTAATATAATATAATAAATAGGTCATTTATATAGAATTACTTATTACGTTATAATAAGGCGTATTATTTATATGGTTATATTATAGGCATAAATTATAATTGGGTATTAATATAGTATATATAATAGTATTATATTAATGGTAGCTATTAAAAGGAATCGAACCTTTATATGCCTTATTAACAGTAAGGGGCTTTACCATTAAGCTATAACAGCAGCTTATTTAATACGTATATATTTATATATTATTATATCATTATAATTATATATGGTTATAATATCTGCATAGATTAATCATGCTTATTTATAATGATATATATATTGGGTTTAATATCTGCATACTATTATGCCTATATTATAATGAAAAAGGTATGAATCGAACATACGAGGGCAATTATAACCATTGAGTTTACAGCTCAATACCTACTACCAACATAGGTGACTTTTCCATAATGGCTTAATTAATACGTATATGTATATATATAATAATAGCTTATTTATAACGTATATAGATATTTATAATTATAGCTTAATTAGATGGAGTTAATGGAAATCGAATCCATATTAACTGTATGCAACACAATCGTTTTACCATTAAACTATAACCCCTTTATATAAATATGCTTAATTAATCCCAATATATAATTATAGGTGAATTAATATGTATATTTTATATGCTTAATTAGATCTATAAATAATGGCTTAATTATAACGTATTTATAATATACGCTTTAATCACTACGGATAAAGAGGGATTCGAACCCCCGGTACTATAATTAGTACGTAATAGCTCAAATATTATACCATAAACCAACTCGGTCATTTATCCACTTATATATATAATAATTATAGCATATAATAGATGCATATATAAATCATGCCCATATTATAATGATATACACCATTATATATGCTTTTATTATAAATCATGCCTATATTATAGTGATATACACATATATGCTTATATTATAATGATATGCACCATATATACCATAATATAAATCATGCCTATATTATAATGATATACACCATATGATATAAATCATGCTTATTTATAATGATATATATATATTATAATGATATAAACCATAATATAAATCATGCTTATTTATAGTGATATGCTTATATTATAATGATATCCATAATACGCCCATATTATAATGATATATATAAACTTAAAAGGGATCGAACCTTTATATATACCTTATCAAGATATTATTCTACCATTGAATTATAAGTTCATGAATTAAAGCGTATATATATATATAAATACACTCTATTATAGGCATAATAAATACACTGTATTATAACCATATAATATATTATAAAATACACTTTATTATAAGCATATAATAATAATAAAATACACTCTATTATAAGCATATAATAAGAATATATATTAATGTAAATATAATGCATCTTTTATATAACTACTAGTTAATATAGTAAATACATAACTCTGTATTATAGCGATAGCGAATTCTAGTGCCACTATAGCCAATAATCCCATTATCGGTATAAATCCTAGTATAAATGTAATAATAGATAATGACATTAAATTATATATTAATGATGCCAATATAGCCAATAATAGATGCCCGGATAAAGTGTTAGCCGATAACCGTAATCCTAATGAAATAGATCGTGCTATATATGATAGTAATTCTATTAATACTAATAATGGTGCTAATATAAGGGGACATCCGGATGGTACAAATAAAGCGAAAAATGATAATCCATGTATATATAGACCCGTTATAGTTATACCCAATCATATTATAATAGATAATGATACTACAAATAATAGATGTGCGGTGATTGCAAATGAATAAGGTATCATACTAATTAAATTGGTAGTAAATATAAATATAAATAAGGTATAAATAAAGGGATAATAATAACCTCCTTTTATTCCACCTATTTGATTATTTACCATATTATACATCGTATCATATAATGATTCATTAAATAGGTACCATCTAGATCCAATTAATTTATTATTATTAGCTGTAATTAAAGACAATGATAATATTACTATTAATATAATTATACTATATATTGTAAATGTTGTTACATTTAAATTGTGCATATTCATAAAAGGCGATAAAAACCCTACGAATGTACGTATTTCGAATTGATCTAATGGTGATATTATATTATATAATAATGACATATAATTATAATACGTATTATATAAGCACATATATATATATACTATTATTTATAAAAGGCTTTAATTATACCTATATTATAAATAAAAGGCTTTAATTATACCTATATTATATTATAATTTTATTATTATTATATTATAAATAAAAGGCTTTAATTATACCTATATTATATTTTAGATATAAATAGACGCGATATATATAATCGTAATATTTTAGGTAATATAAACTGACTAATTAATATTAATAATACTATTAATAATAATAATCCATATATTAATTGATTTATAAAATAAAATGGTACTAATTGTGGCATATTATTTATGGTGATTTATTATGATAAATATATATATAATATAATATATATAATTTTATATTTATTATTATAATAACAAATTTATTAATAATGTAATAGATAGTACTATGGTTATAATAGATGCATATCATTGTAATATAGGCATTATTATAATAGTATTATTATTACTTATATAATATTAATGAATATGCATTAATCATAGCTATAATTATACATAGTAGTAATAAAGTCATAATGATAATAACTTTACCTATTTATATAGGTGTATATAAATCGATGTATATATTATGATTGTATTGCGGGCGTATTAAATGAGTGCACAGCAGGAGGTGACAATAAAAGGAAATCAATAGATGATGTTTTAGTATTTATACTATTATAAATCATATTGGATTCTATATAATATGGTGATTTATTATGTATAACGGATTTATTATTAATTTTATTATTTAATCCATTATATAATTGATCATATATTATATATATAAATAACATTAATGATACTATCGCTATAACTGACCCAATAGATGATATAAAGTTCCATCCAATAAAGGCATCTGGATAATCGGGTATTCTTCTAGGCATACCATTTAGCTGAATTAATACCATATAAAAATAGTATATAATGGATCATATTTTATATTTATTATTATTATTATATAAATATTATACCGTATGATCTCTGGAGTAATTAAAGTGATAATAATTACTTGCTTATTTATTACCATAAATTATAATTATATTACTATATATATAATATTATATATATGTTATTATAATAACGTATTATTTAAGCATATAGGTATATGGTTATAATTGGGCCTATATTTATACGTATTAAATGACCTAAAAAGTGCATAGGCATAAATATAATATTGGCACCTATAAATATTAATCAAAATTGGATCTGTGATAGGCGTTCATTATAATATAGCCCTAATACATGTGGTGATCAATAGTAATACCCTGCAAATAAAGAGAAAATAGCACCCATAGATAGAACGTAATGGAAATGCTTATATTATATAGATATTATATATATGGATTATATATTTACTATAATGGAATTACATCGATTATAGTATTGACGCTTTAATCTCTGGGAATATCATACATTTTAATTCCATATGATTTTCTGCTGATTATATACTGATAAATTAATAATAAAAAATTATTACTTATTTATATTATTATAATAAATAGTATATTATTATTATGGTATATTTCCAGCATATAGTCAATATCATTATAATTGGGCATAATTATAAAGGCCATTTAATTAACCTACTACATAATAAGTATCATGGAATGCTACATCTAATGAGGCATTCGCTAAAACTACACCTGTTAATCCGCCTAAAGTAAATAGAAATAAAAATGCGATTGCATACAGCATAGGTACCGCCAGTCTAATTGTACCACCGTATAATGTGGCCAATCATGAAAATATTTTTATCCCTGTAGGTACAGCTATAACCATAGTGGCACTAGTAAAGTATGCCCGCGTATCTGCATCTAATCCCACTATATACATATGATGTGATCATACTAAAAATCCTAAAAAGGCTATAGATGACATAGCGTATACCATTGATATTTCACCAAATATCGGTTTTTTACTATATGTTGATACTACTTGTGATATTATACCGAATCCGGGTACTATAAGGATATAAACCTCCGGATGACCAAAAAATCAAAACAGGTGTTGATAGAGCACAGGGTCACCACCCCCGGATACATCGAAAAATGATGTATTAAAATTACGATCCATTAATAACATAGTAACTCCTGCTGATAATACAGGTAGTGATAGAAGCAACATAACAGCTGTTATTATAATGGCCCATACAAATAAAGGCATTTTACTATATGACATACCATTAGTACGCATATTATATGATGTAGCTATGAAATTGATCGCACCTAATAATGATGATATAGATGTTAAATGTATAGCAAATATAGCCATATCTACACTCGGTGTACTATGCGCTTGTATACCTGATAGCGGTGGATAGATCGTTCACCCTGTACCCGCACCTGATTCTATTAATGTCGATGAAACTAGGCATACCAATGCAGGTGGCAGTAATCAAAAGGATATATTATTTAATCGGGCGAATGACATATCAGATGCACCTATTAATAATGGTAAAAAGTAATTACCGAATCCTCCTACTAATCCGGGCATAACTAAAAAGAATATCATTAATACCGCATGACCTACTACTAATACATTAAATAGCTGATTATTACCGGATAATAATTGCGGTCCGGGAGAGGCCAATTCTAATCGAATTATTAATGACATAGTCGATCCAATTACACCTGAAAATATAGAAAATATAAAATATAATACCGCTATATCTTTAGCATTAGTCGAATATAACCATCTATCTATATACAATATTTATATTATATTATGTACTTATTTTATATATATTATATATATATATGGTACAAATAATACATATATAGCTATTATCGATATAATTCACTACATATTTTATAATTTAATATATTACATATTATTTCTATTACTATTTTTATATATTATATAGTTATATTATAAGCATATTATAAATAAGGAGAAATAGATCCATATTTATATACCTTTATTATATCGTTATATTTATATATATTATATATATATTTTATACGTTTATTATATCGTTATATATTTTATAGCTTTATTATAAGCATAATTATATCGCTTTATTATAACCATAATATATAGCTTTATTTATATAGAATAAGAAGAGAATTGAACTCTTATTATAATGATTTGCAATCATATAGTATAACCATATACCACTTATTCATTATAATATAGGCATATTAATATATTCATTATAATATAGGCATAAATTATATATTAATTGTATTATAGGTATAATAAAAGTATATCATTATAATAAAGGCATAATATATATATTAATTATAATAAAAGTATATCATTATAATATAGGCATAATTAATATAGTCATTATAATATAAGCATATCATTATAATAAAGGCATAATTTATATATGCATCTATTATAAGCTATAATTATATATATATTATATATAGATTTATATATGCATCTATTATAGGCATAATTTATATATGCATCTATTATAGGCATGATTTATATATCAGTCTATTATTACCTTATAAAACAGCTGAATTATAATCTCAATAGGAATCGAACCTATACTACTACCATGAAGAGATAGTGTTATACCGTTTAACTATAAGATCATTAATTAATACCATTATCTATTAATAAGCATAATTATGTATATTATTAATATTAATTATATTGTACTATTTATAATGATATATAATATGGCTTAATTATAACTATAATATTATTATTATAATTATTATTATTACTTCTTTTATATTATATTATATGACTTTCCTTATAATAGATAGGTATTATTATGCACATATTATATCGTAATATATATATTATATTATATAACCATTTAATACGTACCTATTTAATACACCATAAATATATGGCCCGGATAATATGAGATTCGAACTCATCAATATATATATATTAATTATTTAGTAAATAATCTATCTTACCTATGATTAATTATCCCTATATAATATGGGCACTATTTTATTATTTATTATATCTATATAATATGGGCATGAATTTAATCATTAATTATATCTATTTAATATCGGCACGAATTTAATCAGATTTGCACTGACATCCCCTATCATGACAAGATAGTACTTTACTATTAAGCTATAAATCCATAATGGCTTTAATTAAGCATATATTTATTATTATTATATGGTAGTAATAAAGGCATATTATATATTAATGTATATCATTATAATTAATACCATTATTATATCACTATAATTAACTATATATTATATCATTATAATACACCTATAAATTATAACATACTAATACACCTTATATATTTATTACATATTAATACTACCTATATTATAGATTACATATTAATACTACCTATATATATTACATATTAATTCACCTAATATGAATAATGGGAATCGAACCCATATAAAATGTGTGGAAGACATATAGTTTACCATTAACTTATATTCATATATATTACTTATATAATTATAAGGATAAATATATGGTTATAATAAAGGCATACATAAATAATGGTATAATTATAATATAATATTATTATTATAATATAGTCCCCGAGGGGGCACTAGTGCCACCGATGGGTGACGTGCCCCCCGGGCAAGGTATAATAAAGGCATATATAGTTATAGGCATTAAATAGGCATAAAGAATATAGTATAAATAGTATAAAATTAACTTCACTTATAAATTATGTATATAGTTATAATATATGTATCGCTATAATATAAGCATCATTATTATAATTTATATCATCACTATAATATAAGCATGATTATTATAATATAGGTATATCGTTATAATATAAGCATGATCATTACTATATATAGTATATCATTATAATATAAGCATAATTATTATTATTATTTATTTATATCATCGTTATAATTAAGCATCATTATTATAATTTATATGTATCGCTATAATTAAGTAGTATATATTTATAATTTATATCATCGTTATAATTAAGCTATATATATTTATAATAAATAACCTTACTTATATAATAAGTATAATATATATAATAAAAAGAATATTAATTATTAATATGGCTTTAACTACCCCATCAATACATAATTATATATAAAAATAGTCATATTATATCTAATACATGTAAATATAATATAGTAGTTTCATAATTTACATGGTGCATAGTAGTAAAATGATAATTATACATTCTTATATAACATATAAATAGCATAATTATAAGCATAACCATATGGATAAAATGTAGGCCGGTACCTGTATAAAATACCGATCCATATACACCATCCGTTATAGTAAATGGTGCATTAGTATATTCGATGTATTGACATATAACAAATATTACTATTAATAATAACGTTATAAATAGGCCGGATAATGCACCTATTCTATTACCCATTATAGTTCCATGATGACTATACGTTATAGTTGCACCCGATGCCAATAATATTATTGTATTTAATAAAGGCAGTTCTGTAGCTCCTATTACAGTGATACCTATAGGTGGTCATATAGACCCAATTTCTATGGACGGTCCCATTGCACTATGAATATATGCCCAGAATATACCGGCAAATATTAATATTTCACTTACTACGAATAATAAGAAGCCATAATTTAGGCCCTTTCTTACCGCGATTGTATGATCACCCATAAATGTACCTTCTGCTATTATATCACGCAGTCATAAAGCCAAATTATAAAATACCAATATAAATGATAATAATAATATATATATATTATTTATATATCCATGCATAGATAGACCCAATGATATTGCTAGTGACATTAAAGCGAATGATATAGTAATAGGCCATGGTGATGGTTGTACCATATGATAAGGAAATACTTGATATTGTGATCGCTGTATATGAGTCATATTTTTATTTATTATTATTTTATACATTATTTATTATAGGTAGTATTAATACCATATACCTTATATTATATATATAGGCCAATTAAATACATTATGTATAATTTATTACATATATCATATATAGTTATTTATATAATGATATTACTTATATTATTAATACGCATTAAAAGAGGAGTGGAGTAACAATAAGTAAAACTGTATATTCTATCTATTTATAACCACCATATAATATAATATAACTATCTATTTATAATCACCATATAATATACTATCTATTTATAATCATCATATATATAATATAACTATAGATTTATACCCATACTATCTATTTATACCCATATTATAATCTATAATGATATATAATCATATTATATATAATATACTATCGATTTATAACGATATACCCTTATAGATCTATAACCATACTATATATTTATAATATATAACTAGCCCCCCGGGGGGGCATGGACCCTTGGGTGCATGGCACCGCGGCGGGGCCTATCGATTTATAACGATATACTATATATATAACTATATAAATAATCCTATAGATTTATAACGATATTCTATATAAATATGTATAAAATAAAAATATAAAAAAGTAATAAAAATATAAAAATAAATGATAAAAATATCAATTTACGTATTAATACAGCATACTTTATAATTATGTAATATATTTTATATAGGTGAATTAAAAGGTAATTTATAAAAATGTTAAATTTTGTAAGGGGGTACCCTTATCAATTTTAATAAAAATGATAAAATATTCATATTTATAATATATAGTCCCCGAGGGGGCACTAGTGCCACCGATGGGTGACGTGCCCCCCGGGTAAGGTAGTAATATATAGATTATTATAAATTAATACATATTATTATAATTATATCATATATATAAATTATGTATAGGTGTATATAGATACATTATTATAATAGGTCATTATTAGTTATATATATGGTGGTGATATAAAAGGGTTATAAATAGTTATTATCATTATATATTTATATAGTTATAATATGGGTATATAATCATCATTATAGGTAGGTAGTAATAAAGGCATTATAAATATGGGTCATTATATATAAGGAGTATCATTCATTATAAGGGGGCATAGTATCATTATAGGTGTATCATCATTATAATAAGGTATCATTATTAATATAGTTATATAATATCATTATTAGTTATAATATAGGCATTATAGATATATAGGAGGTATTAATAGTATAGTTATAATATATGTATCATCATTATAAATAGGGTATCATTATTATAGGTGTATTACTATGATTATAAATAGGTATCATTATAAATAGGCATCATTATAAATAGGTATCATTATTATAAATATAGTATAAGTATCATTATAGTATAGGCATCATTATAATATTATTATTCATTATAAATAGGGGTGGTATATAAGGGATCATCATTATATATAGGTATATAATTATAATATAGGTATCATTATATATATAGTATCATTATAGTATAATCATACATTATAAGATAGGTGGATATAAAAGGTATCATCATTATAATAGGGTATTATTATTATTATATATCATTATATATAAAGGGCATATAATGTATAGTATCATTATAAAAGGGTTATAAGTATTATTATAGTATAATCATTCATTATAAGGTAGGTGGATATATAAGGAGGGTACTATCATTATAAATAAGGCATTATTATTATTATATATCATTATAGATAGATAGGTAGGTATATAAAGGGCATATAGATATATGGATCATCATTATAAATAAGGGTATTATTAATATAGGTATCATTATATATATATAGTATTATTATAATATTATTATACATTATATATAGGTGGATATAAAGGGTATTATCATTCATTATAAATCAGTAGGGTATATAGTGTTATTAATATATTATACATAATATATAAGAGATAGTGTCTATTATTAATATAGGTATCATTATATATCATTATATAGTCACCTTATTATAATATTATCATTCATTATAAGCATATAAAAGGTATTATCATTAATTATAAGATAGGTAGGTGAATATAAAAGGTATCATTCATTATAAGGGTAGATAGATATATAATATAGGTGGATATAAAAGGTATTATTATTATTATATATCATCATTATAATTAGGGTATATATCATCATTATTATAAATATAGTATTATCATTATAATTAAGGGTATTATATCATTATTATTATAAATATAGTATATCATTATAATTAAGGGGAATATAGATAGATATAAGGATTATCATTATAATTAAGGAGGATATAGATAGAGGTATTATCATTATAATTAATAGGTATATATATATAGTATCATCATTATAATTAAGGGTATATATATAAAGTAGTATCATCATTATAATTAAGGGGTATTATATTATATTATATCATCATTATAATTAGGGGTATTATATCATCATCATTATAATTAAGGCATATCATTATAAATAAGGTATAGGTATTATCATTATAATAAAGGCATAGTATTATCATTATAATTAATGGGTATTATATAAAGTGGTGTATCATCATTATAATATATAGGTATAATATATAGACATAATATATATACATAATATATAAGAGATAGTGTCTATTATTATTATTGTACCATTATAGATCATTATAGATGAATTTATATCATTATTATAATATTATACATCATACATCATTATAGGTGTATTTATATCATTATATGGATTATCATTATAAAAGGGCATATATATAAGGATCATCATTATAATTAGTATCATCATTATAGGTGAATTAATATGATTATTATAGTATCATTATAGTATTATTATAGTATTATTAATTATAATAGGTATAGATAGATAGATAAAGGTATCATTATATATAATGGGTATCATTATAATAAGGGGTATATATCATTAGTTATAATGGGTATCATTAATTATAATAAGTATAGATAGATAATAGGTATATATATCATTATAGTATTATTAGTTATAATGGATCTATATGGTTATATATGGGTATCATTAGTTATAATGGATCTATATGGTTATAAAGGGGTATCATTAATTATAATGATTTATTATATATATAAGGTGGATTATAGTCATTATATGGTATTATTAGTTATAATGGATTTATATATAAGGTGGATTATAGTCATTATATATAATATAATATATAAAATATTAATAAATATAGTAATAATAGGACATTTTAGGTGAATTAGAGTCATAATATGGATATAAATTGGTACTAAGCTATACTAGGTTATAAATGGGCCTAATTATAATGATGGTATTAAATCGATACAATAATAGATAGAAAAAGGAATAAAAAATCCCTCACTTATATTAATTGTTAAATTAATGTAAGTACTTTTATAATTTATGTATTATCTTTTATTTATGTTATATATACACCTATATATTTTTATTGATGTAATAGATAGATATACACTATAATTCATGTAATTTATATATTAATATATAGATATATCATTATAATTCACCTAATTATTATAAAATGATAAAAATAGTAAAAATAGTCAAAATTGATAAGGGGGTACCCTTTTAAAATTCTATTATTTTATAAATATCGATATAATTGACCTATTATAATATAATTCTATAATTATGAATAATGCTGTATTAATGCGTAAATTATAATTATTATCATAAATTTATATATTTTTATATATTTTATACAATATATAGAATATAGCTTATATAGAACGTAGTTATCGATATAAAGAAGGCATCATTCCATATTTGGCTTTATATCATAGTATATAATTAGCTGGCATTAATTAGAACTAACATAGATCCAATAGTATAAATTTGTCTCACTTATATATCGATAGATAAATAAGTATATATACTATATCTATTATATTAATACGATTATAACTTTATATAGGCATATAACATGTATTGTCATTATTATAATAATATTATATATTATAATTAATTATATATAAAGATCCATTCCATTATTATTAATATTTTATATATTATATTATATGGCTTTAATTCATAATAATTTATGTTTATCGTTATAATCGTGCTAAATTTTAATCATAGTAATAAAGCTAAATACCACCCTCGATGTATTTTATGCCGTACCGGTACAAAATTACAACTCGGGTTCCCCTCAGCGTATTTTATTATAATTTTATGCCCTAATTATAACCATGCATTATATTAATATATACGATCTATTCTATATTTATGTAATTATATAATTTATAATATATACTATTATTTTATTCATGACTATAAATCTACCTAATTATAATTTATCACTATAAATGTACTTATATTATATTCTATTTTATTATTTTATTTATATTTATATTTATGGTATTAATGCACCTAAATCTTATTTATGGCTTTAATTCACTATATTTTAAATATTAGGTCAATTATAGTGTACCACCCTCGGTGTATTTTATGCCGTACCGGTACAAAATTACAACTCGGGTTCCCCTCAGCGTATTTTATTATAAATTTATGCTTATATTATAACCATACATCTATTATAGTTATAATTATATACCATCTATTTTATATTTATGTAATTATAAATATATTATATGCTTATACACCCGGGCCATTCTATGGCACGTATAATGCTATAATTATTATAAATAATACGATTTATATTTTTATTATTTTTTATAAATAATGTAAATTATAGATTATGGCTTTAATACGATAGGATTTATGTAATGCTGGAATTAGATGCAACAAATCACTCCGTACTACGTACTCAGTAGGTATACTTCATCGCTTTAAACAAGCAATGGAAGTATCCTCAACTTCGTACTACGTACTCAATAGGCTTTAAATCGGCGTAAATTTAATATACTATAAAATAAAGGCATAAATATAAACCATATATACATATGGTACAATTGTACCATATGTATATATTACGTGCCATTTATTTATAATTTTATGCATTTTTTATTTTTATAAAAATTAATAAGTATTTTATATATTATAGGTCGATCGATGTCGACGGTATAGATTTGGTCGATTTATAATCGTATTATATTTATATAATAATTTCTATATATTTATAAATTTAATGTATTATTTTATAATTATAGAATTATGCTTATAATAGATGCACACGGTTATAATTCAGCTAAATATACAACTCCGTACTACGTACTCAGTTATCTACTTCATCGCTTTAAATAAAGCAATGGAAGTATCTTCAACTTCGTACGTATTTTTATGGATCTATGCCCTGCTAAAAAATTATGTCAGGTGAATTACATCGTCAAAATTTGATGTACCCCCCTTCGGGGGGGGGGGGGGGGGTCACTTACTCCTAAAGGAAAAACGCTGAATTAAAACCAAAAAAGGCAATTTACATAGTATTTAAGCTAATAATTAAAATATATATAATAATTATTAATTTATACTACTTATATATTTTTATATAAATTTATAATACGTAGTATATAAGCTATATTTATATATTAGGTGAATTAATTCGAATAAGGCAATTATATCATAATATTTATATATTAGATGAATTAATTCGAATAAAGTACTATGTTATTATACTGATTATATATAAGGTGAATTAGTTCCAATTATGGTACTATGTCGTTATAGTCATTACATATAAGGTGAATTAGTTCGAATTATATACTATGTTGTTATTATACTCATTACATATAAGGTGAATTAGTTTGAATATGGTACTATACTACTATACTGATTATATATAAGGTTAATTAATTAGAATTATGGTATTATATCATCATTGATACATACTTATTATATAAGGTGAATTAGTTCGAATATGGTACTATGTTGTTATAGTCATTATATATTAGGTGAATTAGTTCGAATAAGGGATTCTATCATAATATTCATATTTATATATAAGGTGAATTAGTTCGAATTATGTAATACTATCATTATATTGTATTAATATTATAGGTGAATTAGTTCGAATTATGTAATACTATCATTCTATTTATATATTAGGTTAATTAGTTCGAATTATGGACTATATCATTATATATACATATATATTATATATAAGGTGAATTAGTTCGAATAAGGTACCATATCATTACATTCATATTATAGGTGAATTAGTTAGAATAAGGTAGTATGCTATTATACTCATTATATATAAGGTGAATTAGTTCGAATTGGGTACTATACCAGTATATATACTTATATATATATTATATATAAGTGAGATTAATTTATACTATTTAATCATGGTAGAATTAGAAGGATATTATTTATATTATAATATAACGCATATTATACCACTGGAATTAAGCCTTCCTTATTTTAATTTATTATTTATATAATAATAAGGGTATATATCATCATTCATTATATATAAATTCTATGTATTAATTATAATAAGGGCATATAAACCGCATCATTACATATAATTCTATTAGGCCCCGCCGCGGTGCCATGCACCCAAGGGTCCATGCCCCCCCGGGGGGTGAGTTATAATTAAGCCGATATTAATGGTGTCATATATCATTATATTATTATTAGTTATAATTATATCGATATATATGGTATCATATATTATAAATAAATAAATAAATAAATAAATAAATAAATTTATAAAAATATTAAAATTATTGTCATAAAATTGAATTTATGCTTTAATACGGCATAATTAATAATTATGTAATATATTTTATATAGGTCAATTAGATAGATATTTATAAAAAAGTTAATATTTGTAAGGGTACCCCCTTATCAATTTTTGTATTTTTTATCATTTTTATCATTTTTATATAAATTAGATGAATTATAATGATATATAATATATAGTCCCCGAGGGGGCACTAGTGCCACCGATGGGTGACGTGCCCCCCGGGCAAGGTATTATTATAAGTAATATATAATCATTATATATAGTAGTAATAATAATGGATATAATATATAATATAAAATACATATAATATAAATATAATAATAATATGCAGTTAGTATTAGCAGCTAAATATATAGGTGCAGGTTTATCGGCTATCGGTCTATTAGGTGCCGGTATCGGTATTGCCATTGTATTCGCAGCATTAATTAATGGTACATCGCGTAATCCATCATTACGTAATACATTATTTCCATTTGCAATATTAGGTTTCGCTTTAAGTGAGGCTACGGGTCTATTCTGCCTTATGATATCATTCTTATTATTATATGGTGTATAATAACCAATAATATATCTATCTATATTCATTATATATATACTCTTAATTTAATGGTAAAATATCAGTTTTCGGCACTTATTATATAGGTTCAAATCCTATAGAGTATTATAAATAGGTGAATTAAAACCATAAAATAATATAAATATATAAAATAGGTCAATTAATACCATATATCACTATATATCCATATTATAAAATAGGTGAATTAATACCATATAGCACTATATATCATTATTATAAAATAGTCCCCGAGGGGGCACTAGTGCCACCGATGGGTGACGTGCCCCCCGGGCAAGGTGAATTAATATGTAGGTACCATTCATCCATATTATAAAATAGGTGAATTAATATGATATGGGTATATATAAGCTATATTCTATATATAATATATTAGTTATAATAAAGCCAATATATAAACTATAAATGTACTTACATTAATTTAACAATTAATATAAGTGAGGGATTTTTTATCCTTTTTATATAATGCAGTGTTATATCGATATACCATGAATTATAACGTATTACTATTTATACATTATTATTGCTTAGTACCAATATTTATACTATTTTAGGTGAATTATAACGATAATTATGGATTATTGTATATATTTTATATTTTATTATTATTATATACATTTTTATAATGATATAGATCCATTATCTATAATTATATACCCTTATTTATAATGATATAGATCGATTATCTATAATCATATACCCTTATTTATAATGATATACCACTATCTATAATGACCCATTTATATAATACCTTTATCTATAATGATGATACCCCTATCTATAATGACCCATATAATATAATACCTTATTTATAATGATATACACCCCTATCTATAATGACCTATATATATAATACCCCTATCTATAATGATATGATACCCTTTATAGTCACCATATATACCCCTTATAACCATATATACCTATTATAACTATATATCCCTTATAACCATATATACCCTTTATTTATAATGATATACATATATTATAATGATGATCCCTTATATACCCCCCTATTTATAATGATATACATATATTATAATGATCTATACACCTATAATGATCTATACCCACCTTTATTATAATGATTATATATAATATAATGATACTTATAACCCTTTATATAATATACCCATTATTTATAATAATATACCCCTTTATATAATGAATGATATAGATCCCTTATTATAATTATATAAATATATTATAACTATATATACCCTTCCTTCCTTATATATCCACCTTTATTATAATGATATGCCTTATTATAATGATGATGATACTAATACCCCTTTATAATGATATGCCTTATTTATAATGATGATATACCCTTCCTTATATACCCTCCCTTATTATAACTAATGATATACCTTTATATAACCCTTATAATATACCCTTATCTATAATGATAATATACCTATATAATGATGATATATACCCTTTATAACTATATATACCCATTATAAATATAATCATATACCCTTATAATACTACCTTATTTATAATGATAGTAATATATCTATAATAATGATGATTATATATAACTATATAGATACATTATAATATATACCTATTAATGATACCTATCTATAATATACCCCTTATTATAACTATATAGATCCATTATAATGATAATAATGATATATACCTATTTATAATGATGATATATACCTATTAATGATGAGTATAGATAGACCCTTATTATAACTATATACATATATTATAATGATGATTATATACCCTTTTATATAGACCCTTTTATTATAACTATATAGATCTATTATAATAATGATATATACCTATGTATTATTAATAGCTATAATATATATAATAGACACTATCTCTTATATATGATGTATATATTATAATGATGACTATATATACCCTCCCTATTTATAACCATATAAATACTTTATAATGACTATAGATCCTTTATGATTATATAGATAGTATACCTTATTATGAATATAGACCCATTATAATTAATGATGATACCTTCTATACCCTCCTTATTTATAATGATATACTATATTATAATGACTATAGATATACCCCCTTATTATAATGACTATATATAAATATACTTATGATGATTATAGATAGATAGATAGACCCTTATTATAACCATATAGATCCATTATAACTAACTATAATGATATATACCCTTTTATAATGAATAATTATAGATCTATTATATATATTATAATTATGGCAGGTGTTATAACCATAGTAATATAACTTCACTTATATATTTAATATATATATTTATTATTATATACCCCCTTATTATAACCTATATAAATAACATATATAACTATATATAATCTATATAATTAATATATAACATATATACCTATTATAACCTATTATATCCTTATAATATAATACTATTATATAATGATGAATATAGATCCCTTATTTATAATAATGTATAATTTATAATGATACATATTATATCACCATATATATTAATGATACCTTTTATATCATCATAAAATATATAGAAATGATACCCTTGATTAAAGCCATACTTATATAACTTCACTTATATATTTATTATAAATAGATTACTATTATGACTATATATAACCCATTATAACTATATGCCTATATATAACCCATATAAATAGATACCTATATTATAATCATATGCCTATATATAACCCTTATCAATATATACCTATATTTTAACCATATGCCTATATATAACCTATAGAAATGTATACCTATATTATAACTATATGCCTATATATATATGTATCATTATATCATCACCATATATATGAATAGGATATTATATAATGAATATACTAATTATTATATATTATCATTATATATGACCTATTATAACTATATGCCTATATATAACCTACCTATATGACTATATACCTATATTATAAATATATGCCTATATATAACCTATATGAATGTATACCTATATTATAAATATATGCCTATATATAACCTATAGGACTATATACCTATATTATAAATATATACATATATATATATGAATCATTATATATCACCTATATTTTAGTTATGGTGAGTTATAACCATAGTTATATAACTTCACTTATATATTTTATATTATTAATATTTTTATCATTTTTATTAAAATTGATAAGGGTACCCCCTTACTAAATTTAACATTTTTATAATTTTCCTTTTAATTCACCTATTATAAATTATTTATAGATTTATTATTTATGCTGTATTAATACGTAAATTGATATTTTTATCATTATTTTTTATATTTTTATTACTTTTTTATATTTTATTTTTTATATATTTATATATTATATAACTATATGTATTATTATAACTATATAATACCATATATATACATATACTATAATTATATGCCTTATTATAACCATATTTGATTATTATGATTATATATAACTATATGCCTTATTATAATCATTATATATTAATATGACTATATACTATTATAATATGCCTTATTATAACCATATTATATTATTATAACTATTATTCATTATTATGACTTATACATATATTTATATATGCATAGATTATAACCATATTCATTATTTTATATATTATAAATATAGCTGTTATAAATAGATAGATATATAGTAGTTATATATAGATTAATATATAGCTGTTATAAATAGATAGATATTTTATAGTAGGTATATATAGATAGATATTTTATAGTAGTTATAGATAGATATTTTATTATATAGTAGTTATAGATAGATAATTATATATATAGATATTTTATAGTAGTTATAGATAGTTATATAGATATAGATAGATAGATTATTATAGATAGATAGATAGATAGATTTTTTATGTCAGTTTAATTTGACCTTTTTACTATAT